>JASDQU010688170.1:4500-17344 GCA_032191745.1 Picea mariana
AGGTTGATGAAGATGAAGGCTATTGGAGAGAAAGGGGGGCGAATCCAGAACTAGCTTGGAAACAAAATGTATCTCAACTGTTAGCACAGTGGAGTCAATGCGTCAGTAAGTGCTTCTCGTGCTTGGATCACACCTATTAATCCATTATGATCATATTCAAGTGTAGATTTCTCTGATTTTCAGTTTCTCTGCATCTGTTCAGTTTCTTTGGGTTAAAACCATTTTCAAAACATTATTTCTATCAGGCCATCCAAATAAGCGTGTTTTCATAAATGTGGAAAAGACATTTTTATCATTGAGGGACCGCCATTTTACGGGCAACTGGATTCATTTTAGGGATTTGTGAAATTGGTGCTAAGATTAGCGAGTGAAGCAAAGGTCACATGGACTTCACTGTTGAAACGAGATAAACCTTATTCTCTTGCTATTTTTACTGCTGGTATACACTTCATAAGTTTTTTGATAAATATTTTATTGAAATATATTTAAATTAATTTGAATTTAAATATATATATTATTTTAGTGGGCTTTATACAAACAAGTATATACCAGTAGGCAAGGAAAGTATCCTCATCAGCAAATATACGCTGCCATGCAGCCTTGTTGGATTAGAAGTAAAAGTTCATAAGATAGATTATGTAGTTATTATTTTGATTTTCTGTGTGCAAGAATAATGATAAGGAGCAGTTTGTTTATGTGACCATCTAAAACCTTGATTAATTTTTAAAGTATTTTGATGGGTTTAAAATTTTACACATATTTGAAAACAAAATTTTAAGCTATCCAAGATTCAGTGATTGTACAATATGCAATGACATTTGGTCACTTCGTTTAATCCAGAAAAAAGCTATCCAAAATTCAGTGATTGTACAATTATTTTTAATTTATTTTGCTATCCAAAATTCAATGATTTTACAATAGTTTTGATTATATATTATAATAGTATAATTGTTTTTATATTTATTTTTTATTGTATAAAATTTATGATATTATAGATTTATTAGTTTTACATACATATGTGTAATTATATTTTTTATATTTTTCAATTTGGGTTTTTATTAATATAATAAAAATACACAATTAGATGGTCATGACCTTTATAATTGTATTTTTCTCTACCTCCTCGAGTATGAGGTGAAAGTGTTTCCCATTGGTTAAGAGCTCGACTTCTTTAGGCTGTTAGGTATAGGTTAGTTCCTAACATTTTAGACATCTTAGGCCGTTCGGTATAGGTTAATTCTTAACACTATAGACATCTAGCATGAGTGACAACATGCCAGATTATTAACAGAGAACCATCACTTTGTATATCTTATATTGTTGTTTGTTGTTGTGGATATCTTGGTGATCCAAGGCAGAAGTTGAAAAACTTTTGTTACTTATTCTGATACTGGAACCAAAACTTATAACACCCGCCCTACTTTACCTCCTATTCAAGACTAGAGGGTCAAATCCCTAGAGATGTTGAACACTATTCATGCTATTCATTACTGTGGGATCTACACGCTTTCCGGTGAGAGCACAATGATAGTTTAAGGGATTACTTGCTATTCAAAACACCCTCAACCATGGTTTAGGAGTTCTCACCTTGAGGGGAGAAAAGGGAAAATTTTGACTTATTATTTCCTTTTCTTTTGCATGTTATTAATCGTTGGGTGCTATTCATTACTTCCACTATAAGATACACACCCATCCATGCCAGGGATTAGAATTACTTCTTTACAATTCTATTCTTCCCACCCACCTTAAAATCAAAATAAAAGGACCAATGAGATAATAAAATACTATAGGAATCCAGAGCAGAAACCATACCCATACAAATTCCCATATTCGAAAGGTCGGGTTACTGGGTCAGGCGCCGGGAGGAGGTTTGAACTTCTTTTATACCTTTTATTTGCAATTACTATGATTTCACTTTTTTTCTTACATTTAATATTCATTTACATACTTAGCACGTCTTTGACCTTGAAAAGGATATCACTAGTCATCTCTCTTATAACAAAAATGATCACTCCTCCCTAGGCATGGCTCAATTTGAAGCCTTTTATTGAAGGAAGTGTAAAACTCCTTATTATACCTACTTCTGACCAAGTATATTGTAATCGCTTCACAGTCAACCCTTCATTGATGTGGTATTAGTTGGCTGATGGATTTTTTTTTCTATGGTTAAACATTAGGATTGCAAAAATCTTGCTTTTATTTTATTTTTTGGGAGCGATTTTTCTTGCATCTCATTGGCTGCATGTGTGAGGTGACTTCTATTTGCCAATTTTTATCTTATTATTGATTGCATTTTTATTTTAAATAATAAACAAAATTTAATGCTTTGGCAGGGGTACAACTGTGTAGTTTCTTGGGAACATTGGTGTATTTAATTACTGGGTCGATGAATCATGGGTGGTCTAAGTGGTTTGAGTTTGGGTGATGTTCCATGTCACTTGGAACCTTGTGTATTCAATTCTATGATCAACAAATCATTAGCGACACTGAGTATTACAATTTCTGATAAACAAATGGTTGGTGCTGCAAATGTTTTCCATTTGGGTGGTATTATGTGTCTTTGTTGAAGTAGGGGTGCCATATTTCTTGTGTAACAGTGGAGATATAGAAGTTATTTGAGGTTGAGTGGGTGTGTTATTGTACCTGTGGATGGCTACAGAAGGTTTATTTCATGTCATGTGAAGCATTGGACTCTGAGATGCGCTTGATGTTATGTGAGACACTGAGTTGTATTGTGGGTGTGTTGAACTGTTAATCTGGGTTTTGCAGAGTGCCGTGGGTTTTCATTTTTGTTAGCATGTTGGGCCATGGTTGCTGGTGTATTAGATTGTCTAGTGGAGAAAATTGTCGAAAGAACTATATCTTGCCATCGTTGTGAGTATGCTGGTCGGGGTATATTTCTTAGTTTTTGTTTTGTTTTGAAAGACACTGTGGGTGTCTTCAAATCGTAACCTGGGTTTTGCAGAATGTCATAGGATGTGGTCGCTGTGAGTGCCTTGGGTCAGGTTTTCTGGTGTATTGGATTCTCTGGTCGACCAAATTTTCCGCGGCGAGAGTGTTTTGGAGTTGGGTAATGCTACTCGTCCTTGTCGATTTGTGTGCTGGTGCAAATTTCTATAGGCTACCATCGTTGTGAGTACTTTGGTCCGAGATTCTTGGTTTATTTTGTTTTTTATTTGTTTTCAAAGAGAGTAGAAGAGAAAATATTATTTTGGTAGAGCTTATTAGATATTTTATGGGTTTTCCTAGTTCACAACTATGGTATTATATTTTCCTTTTCTAACCATGGAATTCTAGTTTTGTTGGTGCGAATTTCCATACGGTGTCTTCGTCATGAGTACTTTTGTCCAGGCTTGCTGTTTTTGTTAGTTCTTAGATTTTCTCTGGTTCAAATCTCTGTCATGATTTTTTTTTCGAAGCTATAGTACCTTGGTTCGATTCTTGCTTTTTTTTGGGGGGGGTTTTGATTTGTTGTCAAAGAGAAAAGGTTAGTTTCATAGATTTTATTTGCTACATTTTTGGTTTCTCTGGTTGATGGCTATAGTATCATTATACTTTCCTATTATAACTGTGGATAAAATAGAAACTTAGTATAATACAATAAAAAAAAAGTTCTTCTCTGGTTCAAAGCTATGGTGCCCTGGTGAAGGGTTATTGTTTTCATTGGCTTGTTTTGTTGTTGTCAAAGAAAATAAAGATTGATTGAAGTTTTATCCACATGGAAAATAGTTTCTTTGGTTTTCTCTGGTTCAAAGCTATGACATCATTATTTATGTTCAAATCTATAATCCCTTGGTGCGATTGTTGCCTTTTCTAGTTTTTGGTTTCTCTGGTTCATGGCTTTAATATGATTATATTTTTCCTGTTCTAGTGGTGGATAAAGTAGAAAATTACGAGAATAAAATAGAAACTTTCTAGTTTCTCTGGTTGAAAGCTACAATACCCTAGTCCATGCTTCTCATTTTTGTTAGTTTCTTTCCCTATTGTCAAAGAGAATAAAGATGGTGCTAGATTGATTCCAGTTTTATTCGCATGGAAACTAGTTTCTTGGGTTTACTCTTGTTCAAAGATATGTTGTGATTATTTATGTTCAAAGATATAGAGACTTTCTATCAAAGAGAATAGATTGGTTTGGTAGACTTTATTAGATATGTTTTGGGTTTCTCTGGTTCACAATTATGGTATCATTATATTTTCTTTTTCTAACGGTGGAGTTCTAGATTTCCTGGTGCACGGGAGCTTCACTCAATGAAATTGTGACATAGAACATTTGTTCATGGGATAATAAAGAAAACCCCTAATTTCACTAACCATTGAAAAAAAAAACACTAAAATTCTTTTGTTGACCGCCCTCCCAATACATATGTACAATTTTTAAACCCCCTATTTTTACCTAGGTATCCATTTTTTTCATGGAATTTTAATACCCCTTTTTATTTCTATCCTTAGTATGTAAACATAAAAGAACTCTTATACGCTCACAAATCACAAAGGTAATTCAAAAATACACAAACAAGGGGTGTGCCATCTAAGTTCGTGTTAAAGATTATGTTGGAGTGATATATCTTCATGAGTCACCCAACTCATTCAAATCCACGTGTTTCCTGACCTGGGAGGGTGGTGAACCTTTTTCCATGACTTGCAAAGAGGTATCCTAGTGGGTAGCCATAGGTTTATCACATGTTTATCACCATGTGGCATACTCATGGGATTGCAAGAGCACATGAGACAAATAGTGAGAGATCCCTTGTATTTCATCATCTTGGGTGTAGCTTACTACAATTTCTCATTCATTCATTCCTTCACTTGACTTTCTTGGTGGATTTTATCACTGCCATTTAATAAATTTGGAAGGCGCCTTCAACCCTTATGGATTTCTCGTGATTTCTTTTCATGTCTTAGAATTTGTTTTATTTTATCTTTCATCAAGAAACTTGTCCCAAAAACCATATTTTGTCACCACTTGAAACATATTTGAAAACCACATTGTTCACCACATGAGCACTCGCATTAGTACCTCCATTTTAAATATTATTTTGGAAACACATAAACCTAACACACTTCTTTAAAAATATCTAGTTAATTCAAATTAGAACCAACGATCACTACTAGATTTGGTTTTAAATTCTGACCAACATTAGTGTTGTCAGAACGACATTAGAAATGCATATATTTCAATATCATCACTATTGTGTTGGTATTCCTACATCATTTCAGAGCCATGAATCAAAATGTGTTCTACCGATGCTCTATCAGACCTTTTGACAACTTCTTCATGACCTCATTTTTTCTTTATGAATGTCAGACTTCCAAGGTCTCCAATTACATGAACCAATTAATTATTCATTTTCTTTCTACAATGTATTGTGCCATTCACCTTGGCTCATAAACCCATGAACCACAACTTCATTTTGTGCCTTCAATTTTTCATCAGAATGTTACAAACTTCAATTTATCAATGCACACGATACATTTCTATGCTTATAAGATTGCCAATTGACCAAGAAAACCACACGTGACTTCTCATCATCTTGTTTGTTTCCCATCAAAAAATGTATCTATGGGATCTACGCTACATGTTCTAAATGAATAATGTGATGCCAAACAAAGCCCCATAGGCTGTGCATAATCTTGGCACTATTTATAACAATAAGTCAATCACATTGTATGCCAAAATGTATCTCACACATACTTCAATGCAACATTAATCAAGTAGTCATTCTAAATACTCTACACATCTCTCTCAAGCACCACCCAAGAATATATCATTGCATCTTGCAGATCACCTTTCCCTCTTCACATGTCTCATATCTACATCCTTTGTTGCATCACATATACCAATTCTTCAGTTGGTTCCAACGCAGTTCATAATTTTGGGGAAAAACAATTTGGTTCCAATTCTGACTAATTTGCCCAGATATGTGGAATAGATTACTACAAGTCAGGGGGTTCATACAACTTAAGTTGGTTGACATTCATTATATAATGGATGGCAAGTTCAGGTGCTAAATCCAACTTTTAAGGTGTTCAAACCCATTTTATGAGTGATGGTGTGTAATGACCATACAAAACATATCAAATAGGATTGATCTTGTGATGCTACTGATCTTTGAAGAACTGGTTATCGAAGTGGTGCCAAATTCTCTCACTAACATGGTTTTTAGGTTAAACTCAATGTTGGTCATGCAATGCCTTGTACTTGGCCCATGTCCATTGAAGGATGGCCTCTGCTATGAACCTTGGCCAAGTTCTTCATAAAATAAGAAACTTTCTCTTGCTCCTTCTGATGGTAGGATATGAATGAAGTAGGGATAACAACTAGAATCTCATAAGGATCTAAAGGTTGGAAGAAAAAATAGACCTCAAATATGGTGTGTCCCATAGATACATGAGTGGCTATGTTGAAACTGTGCTTCAATATATGCAAGTATTGATCCTATATATTGTTTCATTGATAATAGATACAAAGGTCACGCACCAAGGTTCTGTTCAACTTGCATGCAATTTTTGCACAAAAAGAAATATAGAACTAAAACTAACAAATCAAAACTTCAATAAATGTGCATTGTGAGTACCTTTAACAAAAACCAATTAATCACTTCAATTGATATCCAAGTATAGATAACAACCATTTGTATTTCATAAAAAATAAACCTTCAAAATTTAAGTACATATTTAACATTTTTGTTTTACACCGTTGAGGATTTGAACCATGTTCCCTCCATATACATGACATAGATAATGAAAACAAAACCAACATCATGGGGGTACCTTAAAATTTGAAATCTTAGGATAAGTGTCTAATGCATGTGTCACGCATGTGTGCTATTTTCCCTAGCATGCTTTAAACAAATCAAAGTTCCTAGTTAAAACAAACCTCAAATTTAGAGATCTACAATGAGTTTCCATGCATGTGCTCCTTTGCTCAGTGTTTTTATAAAAAAATATTTGCAACTCAATCTTGGCCAATCATCTTTGAGAAAAACTTGACAGATATCAAAATAATAGATGAAAACTAGATTATATCCAAAATTTTATAATTTTAAGAAATTAAAAACTTAAAATCTTGCAAACACTTCAAGGAAGTAATCATAGTCAAGGACAATGTGAGGAAACAAAATCTATTTTCGAAGAATTGGATATGCAATCAACAAACACTAGTCTTCATTTGAAATAAATGGAACTGCGCATGGCAATTTGGGGTACTGTTCATGCCAATTGTGCATGCCAAATTGGCATAGAAAACAACCTTGTTTGAGATTATATTTAGGTTATTCTACATATTCTTTTGGTCTATACTAATTAACATATTTATCATAATATTGTTAAATTTAGAGCTCCTATTAAGTTCTTTTCAATTTACTAGACAATAATAGTTTAAGTAGTATCACTGAGAGAAACACAATCACAAGGTACACAAAATTTTATCTTGGGAAACCCTCATGGGGGAGAAAAACCAACAAAAAGTTCCTTAATATAGATTGCCAATACAATGCCAAGATAAAAGACAACACCACCAAGAATAACCAAGAATGAGCAATGCACCTCTCTCTCCTTCTTATGGCAACTGTAACTTCCTTCAAACTTGTGCACTATATGAGTGACTTGAGTGAGTGTAAGAATGAGGCATCATCCTCTCTTATTTATACTAGCTGATAGGCGTTAGGGTTGTGTCTCTTCACCAAGCTGGGCCAACTTCTTCAATTAGTGTCTAGAACCAATTTAATTAGCCCTAGGGGCTGACCTTTCAATTAGCATCAAATAATTAGGGTTTTACCAATCCAAAAAAGGGGATTTGGTCATACATAATTCCTGACATGATAAATCCACAAAAGGAGATTGATCTATAATATAATAACTCAATAATAAGTAGAATATTCTTCACAGTTATAATATTTCAACACTCCCCCTTAATAACAAGGGTATTCTACAACATCATAAGGAGATAGAGAGGGAAGCAACATCATCAACATTTGGAACACTGACTTGCACATCTATAAATCATTGAATTTTTTTCTCATCATCAATAACATCATTGTTCACAACATGAAGCTGGAATAGTATCATCATTCACAACATGGAGTTGCAATGCCATCATCATCATTATTCTCTACATCAACATCAATTAGTATAATACTAATACAACATCATCAATCGGTACAAGACTGATACATCATCATCAACATCTTCAACATGAAGCTGAAGTAGCAACATCATCATCATCTTCAACATGAAGCTAGAGTAGAATCATCATCATCATCTTCAGCATGAAGCTGGAGCATCAACATCAATAACATGAAGCTAGAATAATAATATCACCAACACGAGGCTGGTACACCAACATCAACAACATGAGGCTGGTACAATAACATTAACAACATGAGCCTGAGATAACAACATCATCAACATGAGGTTGAGATGACAACATCATCAACATCATCAACACAAGGCTGAGATAACAACATCATCAACACGAGGTTGATATTCCAACATCATCAATATCATCAACACGAGGTTGAGATACAAATATCATCAACAAAACGAGGCTGGAGAAACAATATCATCAAATCACGAGGTTGGAACAACAACATCATCACAACACTAGTTTGAAGCAACAACATCATCACAACATGAGGCTAGAGCAACGACATCATCATCATAGGGCAACAAAATGAGGTAGGTGCATCAACAACATTTTGTGGTACTTTGACAGTCCCTAGGGAACTTCTCAGGAATCATAAGATTTCCTAGGATATAAAATCCTAATGGAGCTACCATGTGGTACTCTGACATACCATCCTTACCAGACCTTGAGGATCTACCCAGGAATCATAAAGATTCACTAGGATTATAAAATCCTAACAGAGATACCACTACTGACCATAACTGGAATATACATGCACATATACTCTGACATTTCGTCCTTATTCAACCTTCAGGATTTGTCTAGGGATGATCAGTCTCCTAGGATATAAATTCCCAACTGAGCTACCCGTTGCTGTTCAGGATACCATAGTATCATCAACATCACTCCCCCTTTCGAGGGAGGCCCTTTCAGACTATACCAAGCTTGTCTCAAAAGTATTCAAACTTTATAGGAGACATAGGCTTGGTCAACACATCTGCAACCTACTCATATATGCCAACATATTGGATCTTTACAACTCCTCTCTGCACCATATCATGAATGTAGTGATACCGAATTTCTATGTGCTTTGACTTATCATGGAACACATGGTTCTCCATCATCTTTATGCAACTCAGGTTATCACATAGAATCAGAGTTTCTTCCATCTATAAATCAAATAGATCTATCAACAACTTTGGAAGCCATATGGCTTCACAATTGGCGAGTTGAAGGATTGGTATTTTGATCTTATTTATCTCATTTTCAAGGCTGAAACCTCCCCCACCTTTGTCTGTTTCTCTGGTTGAAACCTTGGACTCCTTCATTTCTAACTTATTTGTTTGTGCTGAATTATTTTCCATGAGTTTATTTACCGATGTATGTGTTTCAACTGTCTTCATTTTTTTTGCTTGGGTCTCAGCCTCCTTTACTTTGGGATTCTGTGAATCTACCCCTTTTATTTTTATATTAGGTATCTCGGTCTCTTTTGGGGCAGGCTCGCATATTTCACCTCTAGGAAGAATTTTCTTGGGTTGAGGAGTTGACACAGGTTTGTTTTTAGGCCTCAGGCTATACTTATGTTGGACCTCAGCCATTATAGAATTGGTCATTTCTTGATAGACATAAACATCAGTGCTGTTTATGACATCATCTTTATTTGACGGTTTCTCTGTGTTCAAGGACATCTCGTAATCTTATTTAGTTAAATGAGGCTATGTGCAGTCATCACCCAAATTGTTTACGTCTTCTTCTAGATCCTTGAAATCTTGTAGGTCATTTCCTCCTATAAAATTTTCATTTTTTAAAGGAGTTTGAATTTTTTGGTCTTCATTTTTAATCTATCTTTGTTGATTTTGAGGGTTGGGGTTTCTTCTGAATTCCCTCTTAACAAATGGATCTTCCTTGGATTGATCTAGCTCCATTATGGAAATCTTATTTGATATCTCTTTAATTATCCTATCCATATCATCCATTTTATCATCTGAGGATCTACTAGGCCCTGAGGGTCCCGCTTGTTCCCTAAAACATTTGGCTTCTCGGTTTCTTGTTTCTACTTTTGTTTTTAATTTGCCAGAAGCCATCATGTTAGATTCGATCTCTACGGTGTCATATTGCATTTGGGTCAGGGTATCCCCTCTCCTTTCTATCAACAGAAGTGTGAAATCGGGTTCGAAGGCTCCCGCAAAGGTTACCTTGGCTGCAGGTTGGGATGGTTTAACTTCGACTACGATCTTATTATATAACTTGTTAAGCCTTTGAATGAATTCCATACCAGTTTCATACTTTTGGGTACCGGGAGTCCAAGACTCTCGATCCCAGAACACTGTCCTCTCAGGTTCCCGAATCCTAAATCACCGAATTTCCAAAACTCCCCTTCAGACTATTTCACGTTTCGTGACTTCAGGGGTTCTCATGTGAAGAGCCCGAATTCTTGTCTACGGGAATGCCAAAATCCCACTTCTCGGAATGCCGAAATACCTCTTCACAATATCTGGGATTTCACAAATTCAAAATCCTAAATGCAAGGGCCCAAGCTCCTTGTCCTCAAGAATTCCGGTATCCCGAATCTCGAAATACCGAAATGATTTCCTTTCTCAGGATTTCACAAATCGGGAGTTCAAAACTCTGGATTCTAAACCACTGTCACCTCGAGATCCCGGATCCCGAAATGTCGAAATGATGAAACACTCCCCCAAAGGTATTTCACGTTTCACGATTTCAGAACTTCTTATGTGGAGTGCTCTACTCCTTATCAACGGGAATGTCGAAACGCCGATTCCTGAAATGCCGAAAAATATCCTACCACAATTTCGGATTTCGGGCTTTCCTCCCCCCTGTGTCCCGATCACACGTCCTCAGGACCTTCGAAATCCTGAATTCCGAAGTTCCAAAATTCTGACCTTGTCACTCTTCCTTTATACACGGAACTGTTTTCACGTTTCAGGGATTTGATTAACCAAAGGGTTTGGCTTGCACTCCGGACTTACGAACTTCGAATCCTAGAAATGATTTGACGGCTCCAACAGATCAAGATCAATGGCCCACATTTCGGGCTCAAAGCATCAAAAACTTTGTTAGCAGTTCCATAAATATGTTTAATTACAAAAGTAAAATTTTTCATATATTTAACCCATTTTGCATGCTTTTGGTTCAACTTTTCCTATTGAGTCACGAATTGTAAAGCATGATTATCGTTGTACAAAACAAACTCTTTAGGGACCAAATAATATCTCCATTTCTTCAGCGCTTATATGACTGCATAAAATTATTTGTCATATGTTGAATATTTAATCTTTGCTTCATTCAATTTTTCGCTGAACTATGCGACTGGCCTGTCGTTTTGTCTCAAGACTGCTCCAATTGCAAACCCACTTGCGTCACATTTGACCTGAAATGTCTTACTGAAATATGGCAACACCAAAATTGGTTGTTCAGTAGTCTTCTTTCTCAAGAGATTGAAACTTTTCTCTGCTTCTTCTGTCCAGTGAAAAGACTTGTGTCTTTTCTTCACCGTGTCCATCACCGGTGCGCTAATTCCGTTGAAATTTCTCATAAATTTCCTGTAGAAACTTGCCAATCCATGAAAGCTTCTAACTTCAAATATACTTTTCGGCGATGACCAATTCTTAATCGCCTCTACCTTATCCGGATCCATTTTCATCTCATTTGCAGAGATAATAAAACCCAAATAAATGAGTTATGTCCTCATAAATGTCGATTTCTTCGTATTTATCAGCAACTTCTCTTGCTGTAATCTCCTCATCACTGTAGCTAAATGCTTTAAATGCTCTGCTTCTGTCTTGCTGAAAATTAATATATCGTCAAGATATACAATGATGAATTTTCCTATGAAATGCTTCAGGACTTCATTCATCAATCTCAATAAAGTACTGGGTGCATTTGTTAAGCCAAATGGCATAACAAGCAATTCATACAACCACTCATTCGTCTTGAATGCTGTCTTCCATTCATCACCTTCTCTCATACAAATTTGATGATATCTTCTTTTCAAATCAATATTTGAAAAAAACTTTGCTCCACTCAAGCAATCCATCAAATCATCCTTCCTTGGTAATGGAAATCTATATCTGATGGTAATCTTGTTGATTTCCCTTGAATTTGTGCACATTCTCCAGCCTCCATCTTTATTTTGGCTGAGCACTGTTGGAACAACGCATGGACTCAAGATTTCTCGAATCAACCCCTTGTCCATTAAATCTTGGACCTGTCTCTTGACTTCTTCATTTTCCTGTGGTGTTAACCTGTACACTGCTTTGTTTGGTAAACTAGCTCCCGGTATAAGATCGATGTGATGACTTATACTCCTGATTGGTGGCAACGAACGAGGTAGTTTGTCCACTACTATATCAACAAACTCTTCCAACAACTTATGGATTTCCTTTGGTAAATCATCGACTCTTGTACTGGTTAAAACAATTCTAGGCTTCCTGACCACAATAAATTGTGTATCTTCCTTATTCTTAGCCTCCTTAAGAAGTTCCTTCCCACTCATGAGAAGTACAATGTTGCTCACCTCTCGTTTCACTTCTTTATCCTCAATCGACAACAACATGTGAGTTCTCCCATTCTTCTCTAGGGTGTATGTGTTCTTTCTCCCATCATGAATTACATTCCTGCCATATTTCCATGGTATACCCAACAATAGATGACAAACATCCATGGGAATGACATCACATAGTATTTCGTCCTTATATC
>JASDQU010688170.1:20930-39026 GCA_032191745.1 Picea mariana
TCGTTGTTAGACGTAAAGCAAGATGAGTCATGCTTTTGACCTAGTTGTTGGACATAAAGCATGGCTCTGTGATTCCTCGCTTCTGACCTAGTTGTTAGACGTAAAGCGAGATGATGATATTACTTGCTTATGACCTAGTTGTTAGATGTAAAGCAAGATGTGACTGACACTGAGCTGTGATGTTAAGCTAGTGTAGTACTGTGATGTGACAGCCTAGTGCTGTGATGAGGTATCATTTTTATTGATACATGTTTGATGCAGACGATGATAGCATTCTTTTGAGAATGATGCTACTGATGAAGAAAACTTCCAATGACTCGTAAATGTGCTAGACAATTTTTCAAGATGATATTGACGATACTGTCCTCGAGATGCCACCGATGATGCATACCTCTCTCGCTTGATGCTGATGAAGAATACCCTTCTTGTTAAGGGGGAGTGTTGAAATAATGTAACTGGGAAGAGCATTCTTATTATTTTGTTATTGGATTAAATCCCCATTGAGGATTAATCATGTCATTATTAATATTATTGTTATTAGATTAATCCCCATTGAGGATTAATCAAGTTAGTAATTGTATAAGGACCAAATACCCTTCTGCGGATTGGTCATCAGACAATTACAATGTACAGAATAAGAAGTCAGCCCCAACAGTTATAATGAAAGGGCCAGCATAAATTAAAGGTGGGTTTACCCACCCAGTGTGAGAGGTCGGCCCTGCCAGATGGTGACTCTTCACACATGCTAGATTGATATAAATAAGAGGCTAGCGCCTCACTTCTTACACACACTTCACTTGCTCATTCTCTTATGAGGCAAGCTGCAATTCAAGTTGGAGAGAGGAGAAGAAGGGTGGCACATCTCTTGGAGGAGGACTTTCTTTATTGGTTGAGTTATCTCTTGAACTTTGTATAAGCTATGTATGATAAGGAAGTTTTTGCTGGGTTTTCTTCCTCTAGAGGGTTTCCCAGGATAAATGTTGTGTCTCTTATGGATGTGTATTTCTCAGTGATCTTGTTCTTATTATGCTCTTATCTTTATGAAATGCAAAGAACTATAATAATGGCATAAACATTAACACCTTTGTTGCATCACATATACCAATTCTTTAGTTGGTTCCAACGCAGTTCATAATTTTGGGGAAAAAAAATTTGGTTCCAATTCTGATTAATTTGCCTAGATATGTGGAATAGATTACTACAAGTCAGGGGGTTCATACAACTTAAGTTGGTTGACATTCATTATATAATGGATGGCAAGTTCAGGTGCTAAATCCAACTTTTAAGGTGTTCAAACCCATTTTATGAGTGATGGTGTGTAATGACCATACAAACCATATCAAATAGGATTGATCTTGTGATGCTACTGATCTTTGAAGAACTGGTTATCGAAGTGGTGCCAAATTCTCTCACTAACATGTTTTTTAGGTTAAACTCAATGTTGGTCATGCAATGACTTGTACTTGGCCCATGTCCGTTGAAGGATGGACTTTGCTATGAACCTTGGCCAAGTTCTTCATAAAATAAGAAACTTTGTCTTGCTCCTTCTGATGGTAGGATATGAATGAAGTAGGGATAACAACTAGAATCTCATAAGGATCTAAAGGTTGGAAGAAAAAATAGACCTCAAATATGGTGTGTCCCATAGAAACATGAGTGGCTATGTTGAAACTGTGCTTCAATATATGCAAGTATTGATCCTATATATTGTTTCATTGATAATAGATACAAAGGTCATGAACCAAGGTTCTGTTCAATACCCAATTTTGGCCATCAATTTGCATGCAGTCTTTGCACAAAAAGAAATATAGAACTAAAACTAACAAATCAAAACTTCAATAAATGTGCATTGTGAGTACCTTTAACAGAAAACAATTAATCACTTCAATTGATATCCAAGTATAGATAACAACCATTTGTATTTCATAAAAAATAAGCCTTCAAAATTTAAGTACATATTTAACTTTTTTTTTTTACACCGTTTAGGATGTGAACCATGTTGCCTCCATATACATGACATGGATAATGAAAACAAAACCAACATCATGGGGATACCTTAAAATTTGAAATCTTAGGATGAGTGTCTAATGCATGTGTCATGCATGTGTGCTATTTTCCCTAGCATGCTTTAAACAAATCAAAGTTCCTAGTTAAAACAAACCTCAAATTTAGAGATCTACAATGAGTTTCCATGCATGTGGTCCTTTGCTCAGTGTTTTTATAAAAAAATATTTGCAACTCAATCTTGGCCAATCATCTTTGAGAAAAACCTGACAGATATCAAAATAATAGGATGAAAACTAGATTATATCCAAAATTTTATAATTTTAAGAAATTAAAAACTTAAAATCTTGCAAACACTTCAAGAAAGTAATCATAGTCAAGGACAATGTGAGGAAACACAATCTGTTTTCGAAGAATTGGATATGCAATCAACAAACACTAGTCTTCCTTTGAAATAAATGGAACTATGCATGGCAATTTGGGGTACTGTTCATGCCAATTGTGCATGCCAAATTGGCATACACAACAACCTTGTTTGAGATTATATTTAGGTTATTCTACATATTCTTTTGGTCTATACTAATTAACATATTTATCATAATATTGTTAAATTTAGAGCTGCTATTAAGTTCTTTTCAATTTACTAGACAATAATAGTTTAAGTAGGATCACTGAGAGAAACACAATCACAASGTACACAAATTTTTATCTTGGGAAACCCTCATGGGGGAGAAAACCCAACAAAAAGTTCCTTAAATACCAAGAATGAGCAATGGACCTCTCTCTCCTTCTGGCAACTGCAACTTCCTTCAAACTTGTGCACTGTATGAGTGACTTGAGTGAGTGTAAGAATGAGGCATCATCCTCTCTTATTTATACTAGCTGATAGGTGTTAGGGTTGTGTCTCTTCACCAAGCTGGGTCAACTTCTTCAATTAGTGTCTAGAACCACTTTAATTAGCCCTAGGGGCCGACCTTTCAATTAACATCAATTAATTAGGGTTTGACCAATCCACAAAAGGGGATTTGGTCATACATAATTCCTGACATGATAAATCCACAAAAGGAGATTGATCTATAATATAATAACTCAATAATAAGTAGAATATTCTTCACAATTATAATATTTCAACACTCCCCCTTAATAAGAAGGGTATTCTACAACATCATAAGGAGACAGAGAGGGAAGCAACATCATCAACATTTGGAACACTGACTTGCACATCTATAAATCATCAAATTTTTTTCTCATCATCAATAACATCACTGTTCACAACATGGAGCTGGAATAGTATCATCATTCACAACATGGAGTTGCAATGCCATCATCATCATTATTCTCTACATCAACATCAATTAGTATAATACTAATACAACATCATCAATCGGTACAAGACTGATACATCATCATCAACATCTTCAACATGAAGCTGAAGTAGCAACATCATCATCATCTTCAACATGTAGCTGGAGTAGAATCATCATCATCATCTTCAACATGATGCTGGAGCATCAACATCAATAACATGAAGCTAGAATAATAATATCACCAACATGAAGCTGGTACACCAACATCAACAACATGAGGTTGGTACAATAACATTAACAATAGGAGCCTGAGATAACAACATCATCAACATGAGGTTGAGATGACAACATCATCAACATCATCAACACGAGGCTGAGATAACAACATCATCAACACGAGGTTGATATTCCAACATCATCAAGATCATCAACACGAGGCTGAGATACAAATATCATCAACAAAACAAGGCTAGATAAACAACATCATCAAATCACGATGTTGGACCAACAACATCATCACAACACTAGGCTGGAGCAACAACATCATCACAACATGAGGCTGGAGCAACAACATCATCATCATAGGGCAACAAAATGAGGTAGGTGCAACAACAACATTTTGTGGGTACTCTGACAGTCCCTAGGGAACTTCCCAAGAATCATAAGATTTCCTAGGATATAAAATCCTAATGGAGCTACCATGTGGTACTCTGACATACCATCCTTACCAGACCTTTAGGATGTACCCAAGAATCATAAAGATTCACTAGGATTATAAAATCCTAATAAAGATACCACTACTGACCATAACTAGAATATACATGCACATATACTTTGACAGGTCGTCCTTATTGGACCTTCAAGATCTGTCTAGGGATGATCAGTCTCCTAGCATATAAATTCCCAACTGAGCTACACGTTGTTGTTCAGGATACCATAGTATCATCAACATCACTCCCCCTTTTGAGGGAGGCCCTTTCAGACTATACCAAGCTTCTCTCAAAAGTATTCAAACTTTACAGGAGACATAGGCTTGGTCAACACATCTGCAACCTGCTCATATATGCCAACATATTGGATCTTTACAACTCCTCTCTGCATCATATCACGAATGTAGTGATGCTGAATTTCTATGTGCTTCGACTTATCATGGAACACATGGTTCTCCATCATCTTTATGCAACTCAGGTTATCACATAGAATCACAGTTTCTTCCATCTCTAGATCAAATAGATCTATCAACAACTTTGGAAGCCATATGGCTTCACAATTGGCGAGTTGAGGGATTGGTATTTTGATCTTATTTATCTCATTTTCAAGGCTGAAACCTCCCCCACGTTTGTCTGTTTCTCTAGTTGAAATCTTGGATTGCTTCATTTCTAACTTATTTGCTTGTGCTAATTTATTTTCCGTGAGTTTATTTACCGGTGTATGTGTTTCAACTGTCTTGTTTTTTTTTGCTTGGGTCTTAGCCCGCTTTACTTTGGGATTTTGTGAATCTACCCCTTTTATTTTTATATTAGGTATCTCAGTCTCTTCTACGGAAGGATCGTATATTTCACCTCTAGGAAGAATTTTCTTGGGTTGAGGATTCAACACAGGTTTTTTTTTAGGCCTCAGGTTGTACATATGTTGGACCTTAGCCATTATAGAATTGGTCATTTCTTGATAGACAGAAACATCAGCGTTGTTTATGTCATCATCTTTATTTGACAGTTTCTCTGTGTTCAAGGACATCTCGTAATCTTCTTTAGTTAAATGAGGCTATGTGCAGTCATCACCCAAATTGTTTACGTCTTCTTCTAGATCCTCCAAATCTTGTAGGTCATTTCCTCCTATAAAATGTTCATTTTTTAAAGGAGTTTGAATTTTTTGGTCTTCATTTTTAATCTGTCTTTGTTGATTTTGAGGGTTGGGGTTTCTTCTGAATTCCCTCTTAACGAATGGATCTTCTTTGGATTGATCTAGCTCCATTATGGAAATCTTATTTGATATATATTTAATTATCCTAGCCATACCATCCATTTTATCATCTGAGGATCTACTAGGCCTTGAGGGTCCCGCTTGTTCCCTAAAACGTTTGGCTTCTCGGTTTCTCGTTTCTACTTTTGTTTTTAATTTTACATAAGCCATCATGTTAGATTCGATCTCTACAATGTCATATTGCATTTGGGTCAGGGTATCCCCTCTCCTTTCTATCAACATAAGTGCGAAATTGGGTTCGAAGGCTCCCGCAAAGGTTACCTTGGTTGCAGGTTGGGATGGTTTAACTTTGAATAGGATCTTATTATATAACTTGTTAAGCCTTTGAATGAATTCCATACCAGTTTCCAAATTTTTTTTCTTTAAAGACCCGAACTCGGTCAAATAGTACAAATGGTCTTTTCTTTTTCCCCATTTTCTAAGAAAACAGTCTTCTAGGGCATCATAGGATAATATCGAACCCTGGTGTAGACTTCAAAATGAGGTTCATACCTGTCCTTCGAAAGTCTGAACAAATAACCTCGAATATACGTCTTCGTGTTTGAGACCTAGGATATCTGCGAACTGATAAAAGAAATTTATATGTTTGGCCACGGTCAAGTCCCCTTCCCCTGTAAATTTAGGTAAGTTTTTCATGTAGTTTTCAGGAAGGTCGTGAAGAGGGACAAGCAGGACCAGAGGCGCATATCTGGTAGCTACTTTAGCGAAAACCCTGGGAAACCGGGGAGGCCCTTGGGCCCCCCCCTCCTTCTCCTGGAGCCCCTCCACCTCCTCCTCCTAAAACCCCTCCACCTCCCCCTTCGATGGCCGCCATCAATACTATTGGATAGGAAAACGGTACGTTATACAGAGGGTTCTAGAACACTAAAAGAGAATCTTTAGCTTCTTCGAGAAACAAGAAAACTAAAGAAGGGGGAAAAGGGATGCGAGAACTTGGTTCCTCAAATTTGCAAGAGATGTAATCAGGGGAACCTGCGGGTGTGGAATATGAGTATATGGTATACTCTTCGAGACTCTTCGAGACTCTTCGAGGTCAGGAAATCTAACTGAAGATTCGGCGGGATATCGATTGCTATTAAATTTACTGAGGGATTTTCACCTTCATGTACGCCATAAGTTGTCGGATGAATTTCATTTTTAACTTCAAGGAGAGCTAAAGTTGGGTTGAGGGTTTTAGGGGGCGATTCGTGCGAATTTAGAGGTTCAAAAGAAATCTTAGCCTTGGGTTGTGTGTGCCTAAGCTGGTATATTGCAATGGTTGGATTAAGGGAACCTCTTGTTTTCAGTATTTTTTCGAGATCGAAAATGGGCGTGGTTTGTTTACCATTTGGGTTTTGTCTGGTGTTCCTTCGACTAGATTCCAACTTACTTAGAAGTGGAGTCGCCAAGTGAATGATAAAAAATAGCCTTTCGAAGGTCTTCACTCTTTGTTCACTATCAAAGGGTAGAAACTTGCAAAAATGTCGTTCTCCCAGGGAAAAGGTTTCGTAACTTTGGTCCCTGGCAACGACTCGAGGGCGGATTGTAATGGAATTTATTCAATATCCTCCTTAGAGATGCCATTCAGGTATATAGAAATGATGGCCTACAGGTTGTATGGGAGGGAGGACACCACACACTTTTTCCTCCCATGGGTGCCTCTGATTCATACAGTCGCTGAAGGTTTTTCTTTCGACTGGGCCAAACTGTTGTCAGATAGTCTAACCAGTAGAATTACTGAATATCAAGCATAGAAGGAGAGTGGGAAAGAAACTTCATTTTTCATGTCCGCCTACATCATGGACGTTATTTGTTTCATGACGCCTTTCCCTCTAATGAGCTGGAGCTGGAATCCATATAATGCTGAGCCTATTCATGTCTATCACTCGAAACTTGGGGGGATAAGGCCAAAGAATTTATATACATGATTTTCAAATGGGTAATGGTACCGATGCATGTCTCCATCTTTGGTAACCCACCTCCTAGGATTTTAGATAGCATCGCGGCCAACTTGAGTAGTGTGGGTGACTAGTATGTAGAAGTGGATTTTTCATACTTCATGGTTTTCGACGCCTCTGTTCCCGCATATGCTCTACCACTATTCATGCCGGATAAGCGGGTATGTCATGAAATCACCAGGGAAACCATGCTCGGTGGCATAAGAAAAGATCTCAAAGGTTTTTCAAAGAAGGTATGGCCGCCCTTCCCCATTCATTTTAATACATATTCTTTATTAGATTTCGGACACGCCAAAGCCGAGGCTACGGCTTTGGAGGAATTTAAATTGTTCAACATCGAGTTTAAGAAACATGACCCACATAAGGTCGTGAGTAATCACATGGTGAATTGTATCCTGAAAGGATACGAACGTGAGCATTTGCCTCTTGAAGACATCTTATAAGGTGCGAGATCCTATGCTGAGGTCCTAAGTTGGATTCAAGCCCTGTCGCCCGGGGATATGGCCGATTTCTTCAAATTTCAGGAACATCGTCGAGCTGCCTCTCCCCAGTTTTATAGGGTAAGAACCCACATACTATAGATATACAACAAATAGAAGCCAAGGGCTCAAAAGATCTAGGTCCTGACTGGGAGGAAAATTAGGAAAAGATAGAGGAAAACGAGAACCCGGAATAGGAAGCCAATAGCCCCAACCCAGAGAAAGGAAGCCCAAAAGTGGTTGTATTGGGCGAGTCGGTCTAGAGCCGGGCAAAAATATTCCCACAAAGGGTAAGTGTCATGCCATCACCCGCATCAAGGAAGCTAGACATGGTTGTTATCCCAGAGAAACTATCTAAGGAAATCGACAGTCCCATTGCTTCTATCACTCCCCTACAGTTCACAAAGGGGACCCCTGACACAGGATGGATTTTTGGTGAAGAGCTAATTCCCATTACTGTATAATAGTTGCCTCCAAACATATTTTTCTTCGATAAGAAGAGAAATGCCATTGTGAAGCAAGATATTTACCAAGAAGCGAGCACAGTAGCCAAAAAATTCAAAATCCTAGCCAATGGGAAGGCCATGAAAAAGGAGGAATTCACCACTTAGATAGCAAGGACTGTAATGTCCCCAAGGCCGAGCCCTGTTGTAAATCATGTCTATGAAGTACAAATCTTGCATTATGAATTGTAATTATGTTTAATAGGTTGGTGAGCTAAGTTTATATAAGCTGGTGGGTTTATGTGTTATTAGGACGGAGAGCCTAAGTGTTAAGGCCGAGAGCCTGCTTTTGTACATGTAATCATGAAGAACATTAATAAAATATAAACACCACTATGTGCAGACTGACCACTATGAATGGGTGATGGTGGACTAAGCTTCCACAGAATGGGTAAGGGATTTGGGGGCTGGAAGGTTGGAAAGAGAGGCTAAGTGTTGAGCCTAGGGGCTTAAGTCCTTGGGAATAATATTTTAATATTATTCCAAAATCCATGTGAAATATATTTTTTTATCCTAAGTCTTGGGAGAGGCAATGCATGCAGCTCCAAGTGTGCAAAAGGGAACGGATGAAACTCCAGGAAGACACGTGTTGACCTGGGCACATGCAGTTAAAAGCTGAAGCATTAGCTGAGTTTGGGGTTCCTCCTCCATTCTAGCATCCGTCTGTCTGAACCAGGTGGCTATGTGTGCGATCTCTGTGTTGATTCCTGGTCACGTAGCTCTGAAACCAGTGTTACCTGAACCGTGCTGTGTCTTAGTGGCTTGTTGCCATATTTTTCCATCTGAACCGCTTGAGTCGGTGTTCGACCTCTGCATGGATTGAGTCGTGTCACAAACCTGTGGACTAAGCCGTGTCACTTGTGCATCCTATGAGCCCAGCCTATATGCTCTTGCAGAGTCAAGTTCATACCTGAACTGTCTTGGGTTGCTGCCTTCTGTGTTTCCTGAGTGGAATTGACTAGTAGTTGTCGCTGTTATCCTCAACTTGTGGGAATTGAGTTGGAAACTGGTTGAAGAAATGAGTTCTCAAGCCCATGTTAGAAGAGGAAGGTTGTCAGGCCTGTGAGTAGCTCTCTCTAGATGAGAGAGTCTTTTGGGAAGTGGTTTTCTCCTAGAGAGAGTCCAACACCAGCTACAGGGCTCTGAGAATTCCTGATCTGGCCTGTTGCTGAGACCCAGAGAGGGAGGTGAAGCACCGATGGACTGTTCTTGTGAAGGTGTATACTCTAGGGTGGAACATGCATGTGGGGAATGGAGTCTATGAGTAGTGGGCATAAGAATACTCCTGGAGAGAATGCTTCGGGTTGCTCCGTGTAGTTTTCCCTTTAACATCAGCCTAGACTAGGATTCCTTGCCTTGGGTGGAGCTTAGTCCCAACTCGAGGGTGACCCACTGCTGAGCATGATGAGTAGTGTGGTCTAAGGCTGGGAGGTTCCTCGAAGGCCTGCACATGGTTGGTGGAATTACCACGATTTCAAAGATAAGTATCAACTTATGCTTAATATTATGTTTTGCATGCCTATGATGCTTATATGTATCAAATATTCTGCTGTGCATATGATTTATTGTTAATGACATGGATTATTAATGTTAGCAGTAATATTGTGCTTACTCTGAGTTAAATGTATTTAATATTATTTAAATGCATTTTATTAATTAAGTATGAGAATGATGTTGTTTCGCACAGTAGCGTTTTCCTGTCCAGTGGGATGACAGTCGGGGGGTGTTACAGTTTGGTATCAGAGTCTTGTTTCAACGTTGAGCTTGGATGGGCTGGATAAGTGGTCTTTGGACCGAGGTTTTGAGAAGAAATTGTATATGGAGGACTAATTTCAGACCTCAGAATGTTTCTGAGTGTCAATGGACTACTTGACCATGTTACAAGCTCAAGAGGTGTAGCGGTATTATAAAACTTCAGCCGGTGTGGTATATGGCCACAAAGAGAGAGAGAGAACTCCACACCATAAGTGTTGGAGCCATAGGATATGTTTAGGAGGAAAGGAGAACCCTCACGATTATCATATCTGGAGAACATGCACAAGGCTTAAAACCCTTTAGAGTTGCACAGGAGTGTGGAAATTGCAATACGCAAAATCCCGAATTCGTCAGGACCATCCATCGAAAAGGATGCATGGAGAGAAATCAACCTTTTGCTTACTCGTAACTTGAAATGGTCAGAGGGTGAGTTCGTAAGAATTCATGAAATACAAATTCACAATTGGATCACAACCGTCGATCTAAGAGAGATCTGGACTGTTAGTTGTCCAGGAAGAAATCAACATTTCGGGAATAGGGAGGATGAAGGTGGAAAATCCTTCGACCTCGGGACACACAAAATCCAGATACGCGAAATGTCGATGAGATATGACTTGTCATATCGTGGGGAATCAATACCATTGGATCAAGTAGATGAATAGACTGTAATTTTGGAATTTCGGCAAACGAAAGTTGGAGATGTGTGGATGCACGAACTCCTTATGTCCAAAACTATGAAACAAAAAGTGAAAGTAGTGGGGCCCCATGATGTCACCGGAAGTGATTTGAACCTTCTTAAGGACACCATGTGTCACTACCTTGGTTGGTGACAGCTGTGTTGTGGGCCCAAGGGGAGAGAGGTTGGAAGTTCGTGAGTTGAGAGTTGGAGAGGGAAGCGAGTGCGAGAACCTCCGAGACCAAAACCCCAAAACATGAAACCCCGAAGCCTCGAAATCCTGAAACCCGAAGTTTCATTTAGAGAGCCTTGTAGCACCTAGCAGTTTAGCATTTGGTAACAACTTGTGGACGTATGGGTTGGGGACTAAGAAAACCGGGGCTATCGCTAGAAATTGCAGAGCCAAACAGAGCTCGGAAAACTCATGGAATCGAAACGTTTTCTTATTCACATTGGTTTATGAATGTTGTAGTTTATTAAGGGTTTAAGGCCCGACAAACTTCGTTTGACTGCACGTTATGTGTGTAGAGTTCAATGAGTGTCAGGACAGCTGTGAATCGATGCCGAGTATAGAAATGGAAGAGGTGCGAATTGCCTCCAATTCAGAGAATGAAAGAGAAGGAAGGAATTTTAAATTGGGAGTTGAAGGGTCAAACTCTAATGGGCAAGGAAAAGAGATGGATAAGGAAGGACATATGATGAAAATCATTGAAATATTGCAGAGATATGCCCAGGCTCACCGATCCAATAGCCGAACGTTCATGAGGATCAGGGATCGACAGGGTGAAATCAACTTAAAGATGTTGAAGAACCTAGAAAGAATAGAAAGGAAATTGGAAAAGGAGAGTGACACAAGAAAAACAGGGAGTCGCAGGACCCCTGAGAGAAAAACAAGATCGAGGAGTGGTAGCAGACATCGTCGTCAGTCCCCAAAGAATTCTGATAAGGAAGAAAACAACAGTTCAAGCCCATACCCTACCAGAAAACATCGAAGATCTGGAGTGGATGAATTGAAAGGGGAGATGAACAAGATTAAGCCTCCTATGTTTGATGGAAAACATAAGAAGGAGGAAGATGTCGAAACATGGTTTCCCCACATGAGGAAATATTTCCAACTGCAGAATTATTCCTCTCATGCAGAAGGAAGAATTGCAATGTATCAACTAAAAGGAAAATTATCCATGTGGTGGGATCAGTTTGTGCAGGTGCAACACATTAGAGAGAAACATATCACATGGAAGGAATTCAAGAGGTATTTCGAGAGGAAATATCTGATGAAAAGATACTATGACAGAAAGATGAAGGAGTTCTTCAAACTCAAGGTGGGCAGCATGACCATTGATGAATACGAACGAAGGTTTTTGGAATTATTGAAGTATGTTCCATTCATCAAAGATGAGGCTGTCAACATTCAGAGGTATCTGAGTGGAATGCCACCTCCCATTGGTGACAATATTTAGTATGATGATCCTAAGACTATGGAAGAAACAATAAGAAGAGAAAAATGCTTATATGAGCAGCAAGGATAAAAGCCTACCATTTGGAAGTCTTGGGATGACCAGAAGAAGTTTAAGAAAGAACAGAGGCAGAAGGGAAACAAACCTCCCTTTTTCAGAAATAGTCCTCAAGGACATCCATCGTTTAGAGAGCCGAGAATGTCTAAAGTGGGGAAACAAAGGCTGAGACAGACACCCATTCAGTGTTGGGGCTGTAAAGAGAACCACAAGTACAAAGATTGTCCCCATAAAAATGGCAAAGCAAGCGCTGTCCATAATGTTCAACAAGCTGAAACAGTGGAGGACATGGGCAGTAGAATGCCAAGGATGTATGTGGCACTGGACAACAAGCAAGATGAATTTCAGTCGTACATGATTGAAGTGGAAGGTATGATTAACAACCAACCATTTATTATTTTAATTGATTTAGGGGCTAGCCATAGTTATATAGACCTTAGAGTGGTGGAAAGTTTGAGTTTATCAAGAACCAAACATGAAAAGTCTTGGTTAGTGAAACTAGCTACAGGAACCAAGAGGAAAGTCACTGAGCTGGTTAAGTCCTACCCTGCGGACATGAAGGGATTGAGCACGAAGGCTGAATTGAATATTCTGCCTTTAGGATCTTATGATTGTTTAATTGGGATGGACTGGTTGGACCAACACCATGCCCTCCTGGACTATCGTAACAAGAAATTTACATGCCTAGATGAGGAGGGGAACCAGAAAATAGTCCAAGGAATTCCTAGAGCTATGGTTGTTAGAGAAATCTCAGCAATGCAGCTGAAGAAGTGCTACAAAAAAGGCTATCAATTATTTGCAGCCCAAGTGGAGGAAGCATCCAGAGATGAAGTCTCAAAGATTGGAGACCATGCAGTACTAACAGAGTTTGAAGACGTATTTCACGAGGTACCTAGACTACCTTCGAAGAGAGATATCGATTTCTCTATAAATTTGATGCCTGGAGCAGCTCTAGTATCGAAAGCTCCTTATAGAATGAGTACGCCAGAGCTGAAAGAGTTGCAATTGTAGCTTGAAGAGCTTCTTAAAAAGGGGTACATTCGCCCAAGCGTGTCACCTTAGGGTGCCCCGGTCTTGTTCATGAAGAAGAAGGATGGGACATTGAGGCTGTGCATTGATTTCAGACAGTTGAACAAAGTAACTGTCAAGAACAAGTATCCTCTTCCGAGGATTGATGATCTTTTCGATCAGTTGAAAGGTGCGAAAATATTTTCGAAGATAGATCTCAAATTAGGATATCACCAGGTAAGAATAAAGGATGAATACATCAGCAAGACCACCTTTAGAACAAGGTATGGTAATTACGAGTTCACAGCGGTACCGTTTGGACTGTCAAACGCACCTGCTCTTTTTATGTTCTTGATAAATGGTGTATTCAAGGACTATCTAGACAAGTTTGTCATTGTCTTCCTGGATGACATTTTGGTGTATTCCAAGTCAGAGGAAGAGCATGAAAAACACCTAAGGATGGTGCTGCGAGTGTTGAGAGAACACCAGCTATATGCCAAGTTTAGAAAATGCTCGTTTTATCAAAGGCAGATCCATTACTTGGGGCATATTATTTCAGAAGAAGGGATCACCATGGACCCTGAGAAGATTGAGGCCATCAGAGAATGGTTAGCACCAAGGAACGTGGCAGAAGTTAGATCCTTTATGGGTCTAGCGGGCTATTATAGAAGGTTTATCGCAGGGTTCTCAAAGATAGCTCACCCTATCACTTCCTTGCAAAGGAAGGAGAAAAATTTTCACTAGACAGAGGGGTGTGAGAAAAGTTTCCAGCAATTGAAGCAACTATTAACCAGTGCTCCAATCTTGAGGATTACAAATCCAAATGTGGATTTCATGGTGTGAACAGATGCTTGTAAAGAAGGGTTGGGGGGAGTTCTCAGTCATAATGGATTTGTAATCTGTTATGAGTCTAGGAAGTTGAATGAGCATGAAAATAATTATGGCACTCACGATTTGGAGTTGGCAGAAATCGTTCACGCTCTGAGGAAATGGATACATTACCTCATGGGAAGGAACTTTGTACTCAGAACAGACCATAACGGTTTGAAATATTTGTTTGATCATCCAACCTTAAACGCTAGACAAAGTATGTGGCTGTAATTTCTGTGTGAATATGACTTTGAGATCAAGCATATCAAAGGAAAGGAGAATAAAGTGGTTGATGCACTCAACAGGAGGGTGCATGAATTACATGCTACAACCATTAGCATGTATGAGACTGATATTAGAGGAATTCTATAGGCTGCAAATGTAGATCTGTAGTACAGAGAATTGGTAGCCAAGCTACAACAGGGTAAGATGCCACAAAAGATGGAAATTAGAAATTGGAAACCGATGGAATACTGCGGTACAAGAACAAAATTTTTATACCCAATGTCCAGTGCTTGAAACGGATGATTTTGTAGGAGATGCGTAATATGCCTTATACAGGTCACCTTGGATATCAGAAAACAGTAGCAACGGTCAAGAGCCATTACTTTTGGCCGGGTATGAAGAGAGAGATCACTGAATACATCTCCAGATGTATGGAGTGCCATAAAGTTAAAGCTGAGCATAGGCACCTAGTAGGGTTGCTGCAACCTTTACCCATTCGTGAGTGGAAGTGGGAAGTAGTAACGATGGATTTCATACTTCCTGTATGGCCTATGGCAATGAACTCATATTGGAAGAGTTAGTCACTTGTTCTGTTGCATTTGGAAGGAAGTGGTTGGGTTAGGAGCCATTAACAGTAGTAATAGGTGCTCTCACTGAGTCCTTTAGCAAAAAGAGAATATGGAAGGACTTGTTCCCTTCGATACACATATTAACTTCACAATTCATGGAGAAGATCGGAAGAGTGAAATAAATATTCAAGGTGGTGAAGTAGAAGCACAAGAAGTTGGTGCAGTCAATGATGGAGGGAAGCAGGTGCAATATGGGGCACCGACATTTGGAATTGGTGCAGGCAATGATGAACAGGTGCCAGCAGTAGCTGCATCACTAGGATTTCCAATTGGTGCATTCAATTATAGAGTTTGGCAGGAGCCAGATGATGAATATATAATAGATGATAGTGAGGCACTAGGATTTGGGATTGAGGCAGACAATGGTGTAGACTGGCCGAGGCATGGAGTGTGGCCAGAGCTAGATGAAGAATATATAACAAATGATGGTGGGGCACCAAGATTTGGGATTGAGGTAGGCAATGGTAAAGATTGGCAGAGGCATGGAGAGTGGACGAAGGAAGAATATATAGATGAATATATAATAGATGATATAGATGAATATATAATAGATGATGGTGGGGCACCAGAATTTGGGATTGAGGCAGGCAATGATGTAGATTGGCTAGTGCATCTAGAAGGTGGGCCAGTCCATACAGGATATCTAGGAGGTTGGCCGATGCATCTAGGAGGATATCTAGGAGATGGGTCGGTGCATCCAAGAGGTGGGCCAGTGCATCCATGGCGAGTGCATCCAGGAGGTGGGCCGATGCATGGAGTGTGGCCGGTGAATCTAGGAAGTGGGCCGATGCATCCAGGAGGTGTGCCAATGTTAAGTGGGCCTATGCATGGAGTGTGGTCGATGCATCTAGCTGGGACGATGTATTTAGGTCCACAAGAACATGGAATTCCTAACCTCCCACACCTGTTTCCTGACGATTTTGAGGATTTTGAAGAGGGCGAAATTCCTGACGATTTTGAAGAGGGCAAAATTTCTGACTTCACAATTGGAATAAATGAAGAAGCAGTGAATGGTGTCCCAGAGATACTGGGGAGAGTGTGTGAATCTGTTGAAATAGATGAATTGACCATTGAATAAGGAGAGGATTTTGCTATTTGCTTAGAAGCCTTGAATCATGTTGAGGATGATGACAATGGCAATCGTACTCTGCATCGGTTACCATGCTCCCACCTCTTTCACTCTCACTGTATTTCAAAATGGTTTCACAGAAACCTCAGCTGTCCCACTTGTGTAACTCCACTTCAATTGCAGTAGCCACCAATAACCTTATTTATTATCATTTGGATTATATATTTATTTTTCTTTTGAGGAGCATTATTGGATTAGATGTAAAAGTTCATAAGATATATTATGTGAGTTATTATTTTGAATTTCTTTGTGCAAGAATAATGATAAGGAGCAGTTTGTTGATGTGACAATCTAAAACCTTGATTAATTTTTAAAGTGTTTTGATGGGTTTAAAATTTTACGCATATCTGAAAACAAAATTTTAAGCTATCCAAAATTCAGTGATTGTACAATATGCAATGACATTTGGATGCTTCATTTAATCCATAAAAAATCTATTAGAAATTCAGTGATTGTACAATTGTTTTGATTATACATTATAATAGTATAATTGTTTTTAATTTATTTTGCTATTCAAAATTTAGTGTTTTTACAATAGTTTTGATTATATATTATAATCGTATAATTGTTTATTGTATAAAATTTATGATATTACAGATTTATTAGTTTTACATACATCTGTGTAATTATATTTTTTTTATTTTTCAAATTGGGCTTTTATTAATATAATAAAAATACACAATTAGATGGTCATGGCCTTTATAATTGTATTTTTCTCTACCTATTAGAGTATGAGGTGAAAGTGCTTCTCATTGGTTAAGAGGTCGGCTTCCTTAGGCTGTTAGGTATAGGTTAGTTCCTAACATTTTAGAAATCTTAGGCCGTTAGGTATAGGTTAATTCTTAACACTATAGACATCTGGCATGAGTAACAACATGCCAGATTATTAACAGAGCACCATCACTTTGTATATCTTATATTGTTGTTTTTTTTTTGTTGCTGTGGATATCTGAGTGATCCAAGGCAGAAGTTGAAAAACTTTTGTTACTTATATTGATACTGGAACCACAACTTATAACACCCACCCTACTTTACCTCCTATTCAAGCCTAGAGGGTCAAATCCCTAGAGATGTTGAACACTATTCATGCTATTCATTACTGTGGGATCTACACGCTTTCTGGTGAGAGCACAATGATAGTTTAAGGGATTACTTGCTATTCAAAACACCCTCAACCATGGTTTAGGAGTTCTTACCTCGAGGGGAGAAAAGGGAAAATTTTGACTTATTATTTCTTTTTCTTTTGCATCTTCTTAACTGTTGGGAGCTATTCATTACTTCCACTATAAGATACACACCCATCCATGCCAGGGATTAGAATTACTTCTTTACACTTCTATTCGTCCCACCCACCTTAAAATCAAAATAAAAGGACCAGTGAGATAATTAAATACTATAGGAATATAGAGCAGAAACCATACCCATACAAATTCCCATATTCGAAAGGTCGGGTTACTGGGTCAGGCTCCGGGAGGAGGTTTGAACTTCTTTTATACCTTTTATTTGCAATTACTATGATTTCACTTTTTTTCTTACATTTAATATTCATTTACATACTTACCACATCTTTGACCTTGAAAAGGATATCACTAGTCATTTCGCTTATAACAAAAATGATCACTCCTCCCTAGGCATGGCTCAATTTGAAGCCTTTTACCGAAGGAAGTGTAAAACTCCTTATTATACCTACCTCTGACCAAGTATATTGTAATCGCTTCACAGTCAACCCTTCATTGATGTGGTATTAGTTGGTTGATGGATTTTTTTTTTCTATGGTTAAACATTAGGATTGCAAAAATCTTGTTTTTATTTTATTTTTTGGGAGCAATTTATCTTGCATCTCATTGGCTGCATGTGTGAGGTGACTTCGATTTGCCAATTTTTATCTTATTATTGATTGCATTTTTATTTTAAATTATAAACAAAATTTAACACTTTTGGCAGGGGTACAACTGTGTGGTTTCTTGGGAACATTGGTGTATTTAATTACTGGGTCGATGAATCATGGGTGGTCTGAGTGGTTTGGGTTTGGGTGATGTTCCATGTCACTTGGAACCTTGTGTATTCAATTCTATGA
>JASDQU010688170.1:42255-61451 GCA_032191745.1 Picea mariana
GTTAGCATGTTGGGCCATGGTTGCTAGTGTATTAGATTGTCTAGTGGAGAAAATTGTCGAAAGAACTATATCCTGCCATCGTTTTGAGTTTGCTGGTCGGGCTATATTTCTTAGTTTTTGTTTTGTTTTGAAAGACATTGTGGGTGTCTTCAAATCGTAACCTGGGTTTTGCAGAGTGTCATAGGCTGTGGTTGCTGTGAGTGCCTTGGGTCAGGTTTTCTGGTGTATTGGATTCTCTGGTCAACCAAATTTTCCACGGCGAGAGTGTTTTGGAGTTGGGTAATGTTACTCGTCCTTGTCGATTTGTGTGTTGGTGCAAATTTCTATAGGCTACCATCGTTTTGAGTACTCTGGTCCGATATTCTTGGTTTATTTAGTTTTTTTATTTTATTTCAAAGTGAGTAGAAGAGAATAGATTATTTTGGTAGAGTTTATTAGATATTTTATGGGTTTTGCTGGTTCACAAGTATGGTATTATATTTTCCTTTTCTAACCATGGAATTCTAGTTTTGTTCGCGTGAATTTCCATACGGTGTCTTCGTCGTGAGTACTTTTGTCTAGGCTTGTTGTTTTTGTTAGTTCTTAGCTTTTCTTTGGTTCAAATCTCTGTCATGATTTTTTTTTCGAAGCTATAGTACCTTGGTTCGATTCTTGCTTTTTTTTTTGGGTTTTTGATTTGTTGTCAAAGAGAAAAGGTTAGTTTCATAGATTTTATTTGCTACTTTTTTGGTTTCTCTGATCGATGGCTATAGTATCATTATAATTTCCTATTATAACTATGGATAAAATAGAAACTTAGGATAATATAATAAAAAAAAAGTTCTTCTCTGGTTCAAAGCTATGGTGCCCTAGTGAAGGGTTCTTGTTTTCATTGGCTTGTTTTGCTGTTGTCAAAGAAAATAAAGATTGATTGAAGTTTTATCCATGTGGAAAATAGTTTCTTTGATTTTCTCTGGTTCAAAGCTATAACATCATTATTTATGTTCAAATCTATAATCCCTTGGTGCGATTGTTTCTTTTTCTAGTTTTTGGTTTCTCTGGTTCATGGCTTTAGTATGATTATATTTTTCCTTTTCTAGTGGTGGATAAAGTAGAAAATTACGAGAATAAAATAGAACTTTCTAGTTTCTCTGGTTGAAAGCTACAATACGCTAATCCCTGCTTCTCATTTTTGTTAGTTTCTTTCCCTATTGTCAAAGAGAATAAAGATGGTGCTAGATTGATTCGAGTTTTATTCGCATGGAAACTAGTTTCTTGGGTTTACTCTTGTTCAAAGATATGCTGTGATTATTTATGTTCGAAGCTATAGAGACTTTCTGTCGAAGAGAATAGATTGGTTTGGTATACTTTATTAGATATGTTTCGGGTTTCTCTGGTTCACAACTATGGTATCATTATATTTTCTTTTTCTAACCATGGAGTTCTAGATTTCCTGGTGCACGGTGGCTTCACTCAATGAAATTGTGACATAGAACATTTTTTCATGGGATAATAAAGAAAACCCCTAATTTCACTAACTATTGAAAAAAAAACTAAAATTCTTTTGTTGACCCCCCTCCCAATAGATATGTACAATTTTTAAACCCCCTATTTTTACCTAGGTATCCATTCTTTTTATGGAATTTTAATACTCGTTTTTATTTCTATCCTTAGTATGTAAACATAAAAGAACTCTTATACGCTAAAAAATCACAAATCACCAAGGTAATTCAAAAATACACAAACAAGGGGTGTGCCATCTAAGTTGGTGTTAAACATTATGTTGGAGTGATATATCTTCATGAGTCACCCATGAGTCACCCAACTCATTCAAATCCATGTGTTTCCTGACCTGGGAGGGTGGTAACCCTTTTTCCATGACTTGCAAAGAGGTATCCTAATGGGTATCCATAGGTTTATCACATGTTTATCACCAAGTGGCATACTCATGGGATTGCAAGAGCACATGAGACAAATAGTGAGAGATCCCTTGTATTTCATCATCTTGGGTGTAGGTTACTACAATTTCTCATTCATTCATTCCTTCACTTGACTTTCTTGGTGGATTTTATCACTGCCATTTAATAAATTTGGAAGGCACCTTCAACCCTTATGGATTTCTTGTGATTTCTTTCCATGTCTTAGAATGTGTTTTATTTTATCTTTCATCAAGAAACTTGTGCCAAAAACCATATTTTTTCACCACTTGAAACATATTTGAAAACCACATTGTTCACCACATGAGCACTCACATTAGTACCTCCATTTTAAACATTATTTTGGAGACACATAAACCTAACACACTTCTTTAAAAATATCTAGTTAATTGTAATTAGAACCAATGTTCACTACTAGATTTGGTTTTAAATTATGACCAACATTATTGTTGTCAGAACAACATTAGAAATGCATATATTTCAATATCATCACTATTGTGTTGGTATTCCTACATCATTTCAGAGCCATGAATCAAAATTTGTTCTAGCGATGCTCTATTAGACCTTGTGACAACTTCTTCATGACCTCATTTTTTCTTTATGGATGTCAGACTTCGAAGGTCTCCAATTACATGAACCAATTACTTATTCATTTTCTTTCTACAATTTATTGTGCCATTCACCTTGGTTCATAAACCCATGAACCACAACTTCATTTTGTGCCTTCAATTTTTCATCACAATGTTACAAACTTCAATTTATCAATGCACACGATACATTTCTATGCTTATAAGATTGCATATTAACCAAGAAAACCACATGTGACTTCTCATCATCTTGTTTGTTTCCCATCAAAAAATGTATCTATGGCATCTACGCTACATGTTCTAAATGAATAATGTGACGCCAAACAAAGCCCCATAGGCTGTGCATAATATTGGCACTATTCATAACAATAAGTCAATCACATTGTATGCCAAAACGTATCTCACACATACTTCAATGCAAGATTAATCAAGTAGTCATTCTAAATACTCTACACATCTCTCTCAAGCACCACCCAAGAATAGATCATTGCATCTTGTAGATCACCTTTCCCTCTTCACATATCTCATATCTACATCCTTTGTTGCATCACATATACCAATTCTTCAGTTGGTTCCAACGCAGTTCATAATTTTGGGGAAAAACAATTTAGTTCCAATTTTGACTAATTTGCCCAGATATGTGGAATAGTTTACTACAAGTTAGGGGGTTCATACAACTTAAGTTGGTTGACATTCATTATATAATGGATGGCAAGTTGAGGTGCTAAATCCAACTTTTAAGGTGTTCAAACACATTTTATGAGTGATGGTGTGTAATGACCATACAAACCATATCAAATAGGCTTGATCTTGTGATGCTACTAATCTTTGAAGCACTGGTTATCCAAGTGGAGGCAAATTCTCTCACTAACATGACTTTTAGGTTAAACTCAATGTTTGTCATGCAATTCCTTGTACTTGGCCCATGTTCGTTGAAGGATGGACTCTGCTATGAACCTTGGCCAAGTTCTTCATAAAATAAGAAACTTTGTCTTGCTCCTTCTGATGGTAGGATATGAATGAAGTAGGGATAACAACTAGAATCTCATAAGGAGCTAAAGATTGGAAGAAAAAATAGACCTCAAATGGGGTGTGTCCCATAGATACATGAGTGGCTATGTTGAAACTGTGCTTCAATATATGCAACTATTGATCCTATATATTGTTTAATTGATAATAGATACAAAGGTCACAAACCAAGGTTCTTTTCAATACCCAATTTTGGCCATCAATTTGCATGCAATTTTCGCACAAAAAAAAAATAAAGAACTAAAAGTAACAAATCAAAACTTCAATAAATGTGCATTGTGAGTAACTTTAACAAAAACCAATTAATCACTTCAATTGATATCCAAGTATAGATAACAACCATTTGTATTTCATAAAAAATAAGCCTTCAAAATTTAAGTACATATTTAACTTTTTTGTTTTACACCGTTGAGGATGTGAACCATGTTCCCTCCATATACATGACATGCATAATGAAAACAAAACCAACATCACGGGGATACCTTAAAATTTGAAATCTTAGGATGAGTGTCTAATGCATATGTCGGGCATGTGTGTTATTTTCCCTAGCATGGTTTAAACAAATCAAAGTTCCTAGTTAAAACAAACCTCAAATTCACATATCTACAATGAGTTTCCATGCATGTGCTACTTTGCTCAGTGTTTTTATAAAAAATTATTTGCAACTCAATCTTGGCCAATCATCTTTGAGAAAAACCTTACAAATATCAAAATAATATGATGAAAACTGGATTATATCCAAAATTTTATAATTTTAAGAAATAAAAAACTCAAAATCTTGCAAACACTTCAAGCAAGTAATTATAGTCAAGGAAAATGTGAGGAAGCAAATTGGTTTTCGAAGAATTGGATATGCAATCAACAAACACCGGTCTTCATTTGAAATAAATGGAACTATGCATGCCAATTTGGGGTACTGTTCATGCCAATTGTTTATGCCAAATTGGCATACACAACAAACTTGTTTGAGATTATATTTAGGTTATTCTACATATTCTTTTGGTCTATACTAATTAACATATTTATCATAATATTGTTAAATTTAGAGCTTCTATTAAGTTCTTTTCAATTTACTAGACAATAATAGTTTAAGTAGGATCACTGAGAGAAACACAATCACAAGGTACACAAAATTTTGTCTTGGGAAACCCTCATGGGGGAGAAAACCCAACAAAAAATTCCTTAATATAGATTGCCAATACAATGCCAAGATAAAAGACAACACCACCAAGAATAACCAAGAATGAGCAATGCACCTCTCTCTCCTTCTTCTGGCAACTGCAACTTCCTTCAAACTTGTGCACTGTATGAGTGACTTGAGTGAGTGTAAGAATGAGCCATCATCCTCTCTTATTTATACTAGCTGATAGGAATTAGGGTTGTGTCTCTTTACCAAGCTAGGCCAACTTCTTCAATTAGTGGCTAGAACCACTTTGACTATCCCTAGCGACCGACCTTTCAATTAGCATCAATTAATTAGGGTTTGACCAATCCATAGATGGGGATTTGGTCATACATAATTCATGACATGATAAATCCACAAAAGGACATTGATCTATAATATAATAACTCAATAATAAGTAGAATATTCTTCATAGTTACAATATTTCAACACTCCCCCTTAATAAGAAAGGTATTCTACAACATCATAAGGAGATAGAGAGGGAAGCAACATCATCAACATCTGGAACACTGACTTGCACATCTATCAATCATCAATTTTTTTTCTCATCATCAATAACATGATTGTTTACAACATGGAGCTGGAATAGTATCATCATTCACAACATGGAGCTGCAATGGCATCATCATCATTATTCTCTGCATCAACATCAATTGGTATAATACTAATACAACATCATCAATCGGTACAAGACTGATACATCATCATCAACATCTTCAACATGAATCTGAGGTAGCAACATCATCATCATCTTTAGCATAAAGCTGGAGTACAATCATCATCATCATCTTCAGCATGAATCTGGAGCATCAACATCAATAAAATGAAGCTAGAATAATAATATCACCAACACGAGGTTGGTACAACAACATCAACAACATGAGGTTGGTAAAATAACATTAAAAACATGAGCCTGATATAACAACATCATCAAGACGAGGTTGAGATGACAACATCATCAACATCATCAACACGAGGCTGACATAACAACATCATCAAAATGAGGTTGATATTCCAACATCATCAACATGAGGTTGAGATACAAATATCATCAACAAAACGAGGCTGGAGAAACAACATCATCAAATCACGAGTTTGGAACAACAACATCATCACAAAACTAGGCTGGAGCAACAACATCATCACAACATGAGGCTGGAGCAACAACATCATCATCATAGGGCAACAAAATGAGGTAGGTGCAACAATAACATTTTGTGGTACTTTGACAGCCCCTAGGGAGCTTCCTAGGAATCATAAGATTTCCTAGGATATAAAATCCTAATGGAGCTACCATGTGGTACTCTAACATACCATCCTTACCAGACCTTTAGGATCTACCCAGGAATCATAAAGATTCACTAGGATTATAAAATCTTAATAGATATACCACTACTGACCACAAATGAAATATACATGCACAGATACTCTGATAGGTCATCTTTATTGGACCTTCGATATCTGTCTAGGGATGATCAGTCTCCTAGGATATAAATTCTCAACTGAGCTACCCATTGTTGTTCAGGATACCATAGTATCATCAACATCACTCCCCCTTTCGAGGGAGGTCCTTTCGGACTATACCAAGCTTGTCTCAAAAGTATTCAAACTTTACATGAGACATAGGCTTGGTCAACGCATATGCAACCTTCTCATATATGCCAACATATTGGAGCTTTACAACTCCTCTCTGCACCATATCACGAATGTAGTGATACTGAATTTCTATGTGCTTCGACTTATCATGGAACACATGGTTCTCCATCATCTTTATGCAACTCAGGTTATCATATAGAATCATATTTTCTTCCATCTCTAGATCAAATAGATCTATCAACAACTTTTGAAGCCATATGGCTTCACAATTGGCAAAACATGTAACAATGTATTCCGCTTCTACCATGCTGAGATCAATACTGGATTGCATCCTACTTTTCCATGAAGTCATAGCTGACCCCAGACTGAAACAACATCCTAAAGTTCCCTTTCTATAAAAAACACTTCTAGACCAATCTGAATCAGTATAACCAACCAGTCTGAAGTCATGATCTCCATTATAACAGAGACCAAATTCCAACGTACCCTTAAGGTATCTCATCACATGTTTTCCTGCAACAAGGTGAAAACGTATGGGATTTAACAGGTACTGACTCAAGGTTTTCATGGAAAAACATATATATGGCCTGGTATTCATTAGATACATCAAAGAACCAATATCATATATCTACATAGTAGCATCAACCAATTCTGACGAAGTATCAACCAATTCTGATGAAGTATCAACTAGGAGCTTCAACTTTTTTTCCATGGATGTGTTCATGGATTTACATTCCAACATATCAAACCTATTCTGTATTTCAACTGCATACTTCCTTGGTTAAGGAAGATCTTCTCTAGGCTTTGCCAAACTTCAATACCTAAGAAATAATGCATCAGCCTAGGTATTTCATCTCAAATCCTGTAGAGAGCTTCTTCTTACAATATTTGATGAAATTTTCTTCTCTAGTTAAGAATAAGTCATCCACATACAACAAATATAACTGGCTCATCATTCATAACCTTGAAGTAAAGGTTAGAATCATCTTTACTCTCGGTAAAGCTCAAGCTTGTCAAGAAACTGTTAATTCTTCAATACCAAGATCTTGGAGATTGCTTCAACTTCCAGACATGAGTCTTCTTGTCATGTACTTCAAAACCAAATTTTTACATTACATTGTACCATATTGGTACACTTACTTCAATTCCAACTTAATATGCACAATCATGTGCTATATCTATGTGATTTCTGCAAAGCACTATCTGTCTCACTACCTGAGAGTATGTCCTCTACTCTCTCTGCAATTGTTCATCTGGAACTGGGATTCTGCACTAGAAGCTTCTCTGAAGCTGAGAATGGCTTCTCCATTCTCACTGTGACTATTGAAATCTGAGAGTGGCTCCTCTACTCCATCACATCAACAACTTCATCTGAAACTAAGAGTGGCTCCTCTACTCCATCACGTCAACAACTTCATCTGAAACTAAGAGTGGATCAATAACTGATACTGAAGGTAGGTCTTCTTCTTTCATGGAGGTAACTCTATCTGTTATTGTAGTCATGTCTCCATGACTTGACTCATACTACACCAACTGGCACTAGAGATAACTCAATTTCAAATATAGGGATTGCTCCCCCTGAATCTCATATTGGCATGGTTGTTTTAGTTGTCTTCATGAATACTGGAACTATTTCTTCAATTACTATAGTAAGTGTCTCATCATGTTATTCTCCTTCTTGTTGGGAGAATCCTCTAGACACACATCATACTTTGTACATCTGCAACATGCCTAATATGTTAGATCAATATTGGAAGTCAACACTGACTTCCCTTCACGAAAAATCCATATCTAGTCCTTTTGATTGGCTTCCTTCTATGACACTAAAACAAGGGAATCTTTACTTCGACATGTGGGATGAGGGTGCAATATATCATCGATTCAACCACCCCATCTTGGCTTCTTGGACCATAAAGCTCACATTTTAAAAAAAGAAAAGAACATAATACAAACAAGTAGCATTTATGTTATGTCGATAATTCTTTACAACACAACACATAGGTTGTTGTAGGTTTCAGATTCAAATACGTAATCGGTCATCCAATTCTAGAAGGTGATGATGGTGTTTAACCCATGTATTGGGATTGTTCTTGATGTACACACAAAATTCGCTTGCTTTCATCGATCGTTTCAGTGGCCCTCATGTCATTTTGTATGGTTTGTTTTGTATCCTTAAATGGATGGATCAATGGATGCATATTGTGTATACGCGTGTAAGCTTCGTCAGATATTCTTTTATTATACAATTTTATTTCCTTCCATTTACCTGGCCCCTCTTATGAGGGAGTGAGGCCCAGCCCCACTCTAATACCATGTTGTTTTTCTTCATATGAGATGAGATATGATCAATGTATTATTACAATGATGAGTGTTCCATATATAGGGAACATATGGTGACCATCCATGAAAGGATGCATCCCTCGGATAATCAATAACTATTTCTTATTATCATTTAATTATTATATAGTATTTAATAACCAATAATTATATTGTTAATTAGTAATTTAAGATAATGTCTTCCTGATGTTTTCCAAACAACAACACAAAGAACTATAGAATAATAATTATGGTTTATCGATTTCCAAGTTCATGCATGAATTCAATGAGGAAAAAATGATCTTTGAAGGAGTGATCAAGTAGCAAGACAATCCATACACACTATTAGCAAGATGAGGTCAAGTGTTATGGTTTGCAAACCATAATTTGTCAAAGAGACATATATATCATTAGAAACTTGAACAAAATTAGACTTAACCAACAATCAGAGCAAAGAATCAAACACGAATATTTTTGTAGCAATACATGCATTTAGTACAAATGCAAGAAGTACCAGATAAGTTTTTGTGGAAAGAGAAATCTATTATAAATCATGTTTGGACAGAGTTGCAGAATTAACAATAAAATATTCATTTAGCAGAAGCATATTTGACTAACGCTGACATGATTCATACTTTACTATAGTTTAAGTCAAGTTGAGATCATAGTAACTTTCTCCTTGAAAGTTACAACAAATCAATGTAGTTCTATCTACCTCATGGCTTCATGGAACATATAAGTACTTATATTTTTTCTACTTTAAAGATAAAAAATTTCTTTTAATTGCAAGTTACATTTATAATCTCAATTGTTTGCTATTTCATACCCCCAAAAAACTAGGGCCCCCATTATGTTGAACTTTATTCTCATATGCACATCTATATCATGAATGAAGTTCCAAAACATGGTCTCAAACACAATTGAATTCGGTTTTTTAAGGTAAAGCGTTGTTTCTTATTTTTTGATAAATAAAAGTTATATTTATTTTATTCTTTCTTAATTAGAAAATTCAACATTTTCTTGCCAAAATATAAATAAAATCATATGTAGTTTTGACTGTAGGTGTAGTTAAACTATTAAAAACCTTGCAAGCAAGCTTGATCTTTGAGCAAAGGAATTGCAATATCACGCACCTGCAGGTACATACACTCTTGCATACACGACATTATATTTTCAATTTGTCTAGTAGAAAAGTAAAAACTATGCACTTTCTACATTTGCATCTTATTTCTATATAGACTTGTAGACTATTTGTTACACAATATCTATTGGACTAGATTTTTAGATTTGCTCCTCATAAATCTTAATTTGTTTTTCATATTATCTTTTTCTAGGACAATAAAATAGAACTCTTGTGGCTTGTGTTAACCTAGGATCTTGACACTTAGTAGATTGAAATAATAAGATGCTATTTACATGTTCTAACAAATCTCTTGTGATTTCAAATTGATGGAATGTTATAAAATTTTGCAATAGCTTATTATACATCTCTCCACCTAGGTATATTGTAATCACTTTGTTGTCAACTCTACGTTGAATTGCAATTAATTCGTCGATTTCTTTTCTATAGTTAAACATTTGGATTGAAAAAATATTATTATAGGTAGTATTGTCTACTGATGATTTTAATTGTGGTGTTTATGTATAAGTGGAATATGGCTTGCTTTTACAATATGCATAAGTAACATTTTTGCAAGCATCAACTGTTCTATTCTTGAAATTTTGACTTGTTGCAGAAAGTTTCGACATTTAGTGTGAAGGTAATATGAAGCTTCCAAGCAGATTTATCAATAACATTAACAATATTGTGGTCTCTGCACATATAGGTACATACACTTCTAATCAAGTTTTGTATAGCATTACATTCCTCTAGCTTTGTATAGACTATTTTTTTTTAAAGCGAATATTGTGGGGCTATGACTATATAGGCTTCTAGCCTATTTGTAAGAAAATTTCAATTACAACTTATTATACATGTGCAAGGCTAGGTATATTATAATCACTTGGCCGTCAAATCTGTGTTACCTTGGCATTATTTCCTTGGTTGATTTTTTTTTGCTAAAGGTAAACATTGGAATTGAAAAAAATGTTTATTTTTTCATTTTATATTTTGAATTTTTTTTGGGTGTGTTTCATTACGTGGAGGTGTGAGGTGACTTCGATTTGCTAAATTTTATCTTATTATCAACTGCGTTTTATTTTTAAATATATCAAATTGTTAATGGATTTGGAAAATTGTAATTTCAAACAGAAGACCTGTGAGACGTTATAGGCAAATGAGACATTATAGGCAATATACTGGTGCTTTGTGAAAAAAGATATAAAATCAAAAGAGAGAGTCAACAACCAACAATATAAATTGATGTTGTGATATAGAAATATTATTTGTGTAGCTTAATAAACTTTGTCTATGTCTATCAAAATATTTCATGATGAAAACCGATTCATTGGACATTTGAAGCTTATAGTGTGCAAAGGAACTATTTGCATTTCACCTACTTTTCTGAGACAAAAAAGTTAATGAATTTCATATGTTTCAAAGTACATATTGTGAAACCAAAAACATAGATAATAAAATCTACAAAACTAATCGATTCTTTTTGAAAACAAATCGAAAACTAAAAAAGGAAACCATCGAACCAAGGTATTATAGATTTGCACATAAATAATGATGACACAGATTTAAAGCAGAGAAAACCTAAGCAACTAATTTCCACGAGACTAAAAATTGAATAAATATAGGTCCATATTAGTTTTCTTTGACAATAGGAAAACAAACTAACAAAAACAAGAAGGCCAAACTAGGACACTATAGCTTTGAACCAGTGAAACAAAAAAATAATCAATACAATCTATCTTGTTTGCGATGAATAATGTCACAAACTTCCTGGAGTGAAACTATTTACTTCTCGAGTCACCAGTTCGTTTCTACAATGTAGAAATGCTCTATGATGCATCAACATTGAGAGGTCTCATGACTAGATATGCAACAAAAAAAGTGTTCAAGTTCCATTGAATATTGAAGAGATGGATACATTAACAAAACATTTTTTTTCAACTTTGTGTTATATTGATTGATAATGCGTCTCTAATAGAAGCAATATTATTATACAAAGTTGACCAATTTCTGCAACAAATAAAATATACATCGGCATCATACTTTAGCGATGTTGAGTTAATATTTCCTAGACATATGTGCTAGACACAACCTATAAGGAATTCAATGATCTTTGAGGAATGAGCTATCAAGAAACAAAAAATATATATATATACCTTTTTGTCAATATAAGGTTAAGTGCTATGAATTGCAAATCGCGATATTTTAACAATACATATATCATTATAAACTTGAACAAAATGAGACTTAACAAACAATGACATCAAAGAACCAAATGAACATATTGCTGCAACAATATATGCATTCACTAGAAATGCAAGAAATAACACACATGTTTTTACACAAAGATAAATATGTTGTTGATCATGTTTAGACAAAGTTGCAGAATTAATAATGGAATGTTCATGTTTCGGAAGCATATTTGGATGAAAATGACATGATTCATGCTTYAGTACAATTTAAGTCAAATTGCGATCATAGTAACATCTTCCTTCAAATTTATAGCAAAGCAATATAGTTGTGTTTGTCTCATAGCTTCATTGAACCTAAGTACTTGTATTTTTTCCTATTTAAAGATAGCTTGTTTCTCCAAATAACAAGTTGTACTTATAATGTCAAGYGTTTGTTGTTTCATACCCAAATATGTACATTTGTATCAAGATTGAAGTTCCAAAACATGACCGCAAACATGACTGAATTTGGTTTTTTTAAGGTAAAACGTTCTTTTTTTTKGGATAGATTAAAGCTATATTTATTTTATTCTTTTTTTCTTGCTTAGAAAATTCAATATTTTCCTCATAGAATATATATGAAAAATATGTAATTTTCACTATAGGCATAGTTAAATTGTGAACAACCTTAGTTAAATTGTGAACAACCTTACAAGCAAGCTTTATCTTTGAGCAAAGGAATTGCAATATAGTGAACCTATATGTATAAATACTCTTGCATACACGTGATTCTATTTTTAGTTTATCTAGGAGAATAGTTAAAACTATATGTGTTCTCTGCATTTGCATATTATTGCTATATATACTTTTATACTATTTGTTACACGATATCTAGTGCGTCATATTTTAAAATTTGCTCCTCGTAAATGTTAAAACTCATTTCATGTTAGATTTTTTTAGGAAAATAAAATATAACTCCTATGTGTTATGTTACAACATCTGGCGAATTAGTAGAGAAAAAAAATAAAATTTAATACCAGATCAACTTGATGACCTTGAGATCACACTAGTAGTAACCAACCGTGTAGACACAACCCGATTTTTTTTTGCGAAACAAATCTAGACGTGTATTTAAAATCCAGAGTTACATATGTCAAGTTGAGACTCCAAAAAATTTACTTATGTCAAGTTGAGACTCCAAAAAGTAGATCTTAGTATAGTTTTCAATATCCCCTTTACATATGTCAAGTTGAGACTCCAAAAAATTTACATATGTCAAGTTGAGACTCCAAAAAATAGATCTTAGTATAGTTTTCAATATCGTTTCGAATTCATCACATTTGACTCTTTCTATCCCTTGCTCTTTAGAGTGAAAACACACAATTAACAATACTAGACTTCTTTTAACTAAAACAAATGTTTTATGTAAAACAAATTGTATTAATTTTCAAGTTTTACATTGGAAGAACCTACAACATAGAATACAAAAGCTATAGAAACTTGTTACGTTTGGAAAGATGCTTTGCAACATGAATGTGATTTTATATTCAAATTCTTCTATGCTACCATGCTATTGGTTAATTTCCCATCTACTATTATCATCAATTATCTAATGGAGTGTAGTTTTAAATTGCATCCMCAAACAACCATAAAATTTACTTTACTAATTCKCTTATGCTAGAATCYAGTCSCAAGTACCTCMRTGCACAATTGCCAAACAATTGCTATTTGRAGTTTAKATGATCAAATCCCATGTTTCCTTTGAATCACAAATCCCTTTGGGGTCTAACTTAAAGTAGAAATAACACCAWTGGCCATGTATACATGATCCACTTTTTTAGTTATTCCACTGGCCATGTATACATGATCCACTTTTTTAGTTATTCCACAGATCTTGTAAAGAAGAAGCTTGAACAATTAAATGCATATTATAAATCTTCATTGCTTTTGCCATGTTTCATTTTCTTGACAACAAATATCATTGGCTAAGAATTGAATCTTGAAGATTCATATTATGGCTAAACATTTGGTAATGATACAATAATTTATATACCCTACATCACTAGCATTACTTGTCTATGTTTTGACGATTTCTAGTTGACACACAATGTGCATCAAACTCATATTAGTTCCTTTGTTAAAAAAATCAAACTCATATTAGTTCCTTTGTTAAAAAATCAATGATCAATTTTTTTCGCTCCAAATTGTAGTCCTTAGTTTTTTACAAAAATATTTTGACATATATAATTATAGTATAATCACATCTCAAATGTCCCCTTTGGCATCTTGCTAACATACAATTTTCTCCATGCTGGACGTTTACACTTTGTCAACGTTGTTGTGGTGTAACAAATATTGTTTAACACAACAACATGAGAAGAAGCAACATGAGAGGAAGCAATTAAGGAAAAGAGAACGAAACATGAACATTCGCGTTATAAGTCAAGAGGTAGAGATATTGAAACATGAATTCAAATATCTTCTTTTGTCATTTTTTTATATAAGTTATATTTTCTTCCCATGCGTAGGAACAAAGCATCAACATCCACCCCAATCGGTATTGAAGAGTTGACTAGTGTTAATTTTCAGACCCCAACCCAGTTTCAGTCTCGCTGATTTTTCAGCCAATGTTTAATGCTCAAACCCAGTTTTATATCAACATATAAATTCACAGCAGAAAATAAACTTCAGAATTGAAACATGAGGATTCTGAACATCGTTTTAAACATAGAAATAAAATATCAGCAGTATGCAAAACTCGGAAAATCTAGACACAACAATTTTCGATCTAACTTTGACCCTGGAAAAACCCACAAGGGGAAAACCAATGAGAGAGGGAGATTTTTATTATTTAGGATCTTCAAAGAATTCTGTTACAGCATATTCATCTTCAGAAACTTAAATGACAAACTTATCTTGACAACCGTGCCAAATTTTCACACAGGAAAATGAGCCAACTCCTCAAAATTCTTCCCAGAATTTTCTGCAATCATCTACAGGTTTGCTCCTTGATTTCTGTGCCTCCAAACTATTGTACGACCACCTCAAAATTTGTACCAACAACTTCAACAAATTTTTGGGTGCATTAATGGCTGTACAACCACCTTGAAAACCATGCCAAACTTCCTAGAAAAACTACACAACAATCTATCTTGATTTCTGTGCCAAGAAAGGACTGTACAGATCTGTACGGAATCCATACGATATGGCCTGCACATGCCTGTCTGTCCCTCCTTGAAATCTATGCCAAAAGTACTCTGTACGGACTGATAAAATCCGTACCGTACAGACATAATTAAATGTTTCTCGCTACCTCGATTTCTATGCACATAAATGGCTGTACGGACCTCGAAATGCATGCTGTATGGCCTCCTGTGTATGCTGAACCTTTGCCTCAATTTCTATGCTATTATTCAGCCTTGGAAAGCATGCCCTAGCTCTCAAAAATAGCTACTCTATTGCTGCTCAAAAATGCTATCTCTCTTGCTCTCTCAAAATGCTCCAACTACCCAAGAATGGGTGCGCCCTCTTGCCCTAGTCGACCTCATGAGGGAAGGTGAGGGGTTTTCTAATCTAACGGTTGAGATTAGATTAGATGAGTGGCTGATATTTGGTGTCTCTTCACTCACCCTCACTTTAGTCATAAAGTTATCTTTTAATTTGCATCTCACAAATTAATTTGACTAGGACCCACATTAGGCATTTTCTCCCCCTTAGGCGCCTAGGGAAAAGAAACACTTGCCTTGGTACTTTATTTAATTTAAAAATTTAACACTCCCTCATACCAAGGAAAGTGTTACTCACCACTCTAAGCTTGTCCCTGAAAACTAAAAACTTTCCTCTGCCCAATGCCTTGGTGAGTATGTCTGCAACCTGCTCCTCTGTAGATATGTATTGTAGCTCCACAACTCCTCTCTGAACATAATCATGGATGAAGTGATACCGAATCTCGATATGATTAGACCGATCATGAAAAACTGGATTCTCCGAGAGTTTAATGCAACTCTAATTATCACAGTAAATCATAGCAGGCCTCAACTGCACATCGAACAATCCCACCAGCATCTTGCGAAGCCAAAGGGCCTCACAACTAGCCTGACTGGCCGCCATATACTTAGCCTCTTCAGAACTCAAAGCCACTAAATTTTGTTTCCGACTGAACCAAGACACAACTGTTGATCCCAATCCAAAACAACACCCTAAAGTGCTTTTCCTGTCACTGACACATCCTGCCCAATCTGAATCTATGTAACCAACTAGACGAACTCCATCTCCTCTATGATAGTCCAAACCATAATCTAGCGTACCAGAAAGATACCTCAGCACATGTTTTTCTACCGCCCAATGCACTCTCCTAGGCTCCACCATGAAATGACTGAGAGTGTTTACAAAAAAACAAATATCTGGCCTGGTATTGACCAAATACATCAATGACCCGATCAACTAACTATACAAAGTGGAATCCACCCACTGTGACTCAGAAGCATGAAGCTTCTTCCAGTTGGTAATCATGGGAGTGGTCATGGGCCTGCTATCTCCCATTTGAAATCTACTCAGAATGTCACATACATACTTTGCCTGTCCCAGGAAGATGTGTCCAGGCTCCTGCCAAACCTCCAATCCCAAAAAGTAATGCATCAGTTCAATGTCTGTCATCTCGAACTCTGAAGCAAGGCTCTCCTTGCAGCTATTGATGACTCTCTCTATACCTGTAATGAAAAGATAATCCACATATAGCAGAAGAATGAGAGGATCCTCTCCAAACATAATGAAGTATATGTTGGGATCCGCCTCACTCTTCTCACAACTCAATTGCTACAAATAGGCATCTATCCTCAAATACCAAGCTCTGGGAGCTTGTTTCAGCCCATACAATGCCTTCTTCAGTCTACACACATGAGACTCTCTCCCATGCACCTCAAAACCCAATGGCTGCTCAATATACACCTCCTCCTCAATAAGACCATTCAGAAATGCGGTCTAAACATCCATCTGGTGGATCTTCCAACCCATCTCTGCTGCAATGGAGATCACTGCCCTGATCGAAGTGTATCGAGCAACTGACGCAAAGGTCTCATCGTAGTCGACTCCTTCAACCTGTGAAAAACATCAAGCCACAAAGCAAGCTTTGTACTTCTCAATGCTGCCATCCAAAACATGCTTTAGCTTGTAGAGCCACTTGTAAGTCACCACTGACTTCCCCTCAGGTCTAGGAACGACTTCCCAGACATCGTTCTTCATGATGGAATTGTACTCTTCCATCATGGAATCTCTCCACACCTGTCTACTAGTGGCCTCCTCAAAAGTGGAAGGCTCAGACTCCCAAATATTTCTCACCATTGCGATGTAGCTGCGAAACCTCTCAGGAGGTTTACTCTCCCTCACTGCCTATCTAGGATTCCCCACTAAACCCTGTGCCTCCCTCAAAGTGTCCTGAAGCCACTTGGGCTTCCTCCTCTCTGAAGTGGTGTCCTATGGAGGGGAATCTCCTTGCTCAATCCCATCTGCTGTAGAGAATGATCCTGTATTAGACCCTGAAGTACATGATCTTGAAACCTGTGGACCAGTAGCCTAGGAACTTGAACTCTGTGGCCCTATCACCTGTGAACCTGTAGTCACTGAAACCGGTGGCCCCAAAATCTGTGTCACTGTAGTTTGCTGTGGGCTCACCTGAATCTGAGATGAAGACTGCTCACCTCTCTCTGTCCCTCTAGACTTCCTAAAGGCTCCGTCCTCCTCAAATCTGACATCCCTCCTCAAGACAGTCTTCCTCAAGAAAGGAAGGTAAATACGGAAAGCCTTTGAAGTCTCACTGTACCCAACAAAGATCCCTCTCTCTGCCATGGGCTCCAACTTTTTCCTCTTCTCAGAAGGGACACATGAATAAGTGATGCACCCAAAAATCTGAAATTGCCCCACCTCAGGCTTCTTCCCATAGAAAGCCTCCTCAAGATTCATGCTCCCCAAAGCCTTGTGAGGAATTTTGTTCTGTAGATAAACTATAGTGTAGCATGCCTCAGCCCATAGAAATAGTGGCATCCCCTGATCATGTAGCATGGCTCTCGCAGCCCCAAAAATGGCCTTGTTCTTCCTCTCAGCAACCCCACTCTGCTGCGGGTTGTAAGGAATAGTCAACTCCCTCCTGATGCCCTCTCTTGCATAGAAATCCATGAACTCCTTGGAGGTATACTCACCCCTGTTGTCCGATCTCAGGACTCTAATTTTCTTCCCTGTCTGGTTCTCCACAAGAGCTTTGAACTCTTGGAGCCGACTGAAGACCTGTCCTTTGGTTTTCATGAAGAAAATCCATGACTTCCGAGAGAAGTCATCAATGAATACAACATAGTATAGGGATCCAGTCAACGATTCCGAAGACATCGGGCCACATACATCTGAATGTATAAGATCAAGTATCCCTGCTGCTCTACTGTCACTGCTCGGAAAAGCAGTCTTGGTGTACTTTCCCAAAGTACACCCTTTGCACAACTCATGGTGCTCTGCACTGAAATCTGGAACTCCCATCACCATCTCCCTCAGAACTCTCAAAGCCCCATGGTGCAAATGTGCCATCCTCCTATGCCAAATCTCACATAGGTCACTGCTGTTGCTGGTAGAATCAATCAATGCTCTCACTGGCTAGAACAAGAACTTGTACAACCTCTCATGTCTAGTACCAATCACTTTGGCCAAAGTGATGCTAGACCCTCTCGGGAAAAGAGACACCTGCCCATCACTGAACAAGATCTCATAGCCCTTCTCCTGAATAGTAGAAACTGACACTAAGCTCTTCTTCAAGTCCAAAACATAAAGAACCCCTGTCAAAGTCATGGGAGGCAAAGACTCCCTCCGAAATGATACGGTCCCACAACCAGCCACCTTGACCTCCTGGTCATCTCCAAGCACTACCTCTGCATCTCCACACTATGAAAGATATGTTAGGTGCTCACGAACTGCTGTCATATGGCGAGATACACCACTGTCTATATACCAAGCATTTGTAGTAGTGGTCCTCAAGGATAGACATGCAATCAAGGAAAATTCCTTGTCAAACTTAGTGGAAAACTCCTCCACCTTTGTTGAAGCTGTTGTTTGTTTCTTCTTCTTGTTTGGACACTGTCGTGCATAGTGCCCAAACTTATGGCAAGAAAAGCACTTGACTTTTCACATGTATTTCTTCCCTTCACCCTTGGGCTTCTGTCCTCCCTTTGGACCCTTTCTGAACTTCTTCTTGCTAGTGGTAGCAAGAGCCACATTCTCCTCCTCATGACTTGTATATGAGCT
>JASDQU010688171.1:5066-17758 GCA_032191745.1 Picea mariana
CTTGCGACACTATCAAAGTGAGTAATTTTGATGTGTAACAATTACATGGAATTATATTATTCTACCTACGTGAGGGGTTAGGAAGGTTAGTTCCCTAACATGCCCTTCCCATTGAAGAACAACCTTTTTCTCAAGGCTCAAGATGAGGAAATTGTTGTAGAATGGTGGTCAATTCCCAGGTGGCATCTTCTGGAATTGTATCTTTCCATTGGACTAACACTTCCTTGATGGTGCACTGACGGAGATGATGCTCTCGCTGGGCCAATATTGCTTGTGGCTACAACCATATGTAACCTTCTTCATCCAACTCAGGGAGACTAGTTTGATTTTGTCACTTATTTCCAATCACTTTCTTTAAGCAGGAAACATGAAAAGCAAGATGGAGCTTTGACTGACTAGGTAGAGCTAACTAATAGGCCATCGATCCCACACACGTGAGCATTGTATAAGAACCATAAAATTTCGGCACAAGTTTCTGACAGTGTTCAGCTTTGAGTGAAATCTGATTATAAGGTTGTAGTCGCAGAAACACTTGGTCCCCTTCAACAAAATTTCGTTCGGAACGACCTTGATCTACTTGTTGCTTCATGCGATTCTGAGCCATGACCAAATTGTCTTTGAGGGCATGACGAATATCCTCTCGGACGATAATTGTTTTGTCAAGCTCCTGAACATTCGAGACCTCTGGCATATATGACAGAACTGATGGGGGATTTTTTCCATAGACTGCTTCAAAAGGAATCATGCGAGTAGTTGTATGGTAAGATGTGTTGTACCACCATTCAACTAGGGGTAACCATTGAGCCCACCGATTTTTCCTCTCAAATGAAAAATACCTCAAATATGTTTCCAAACACTTGTTGATAACTTCATTCTGGCTATTCGTCTGGGTTTGATAGGCAATGCTAAGATGCAATTGGTTTCCCTATAGCTTGAACAATTCTTGCCAAAAATTGCTAGTGAAATTGGGGTCTCTGTCAGAGACAATAGAATTAGTCATGCCATGAAGCTTGAAGATATTATCCATGAAGATTTGAGCCACCGTGGCGGTTGTGAATGCACGTTGAAGAGCACAAAAATGACCATATTTGGAGAGACGATATATGACCACCGTGATGATTGACTTATTGCCTGATTTAGGTAAGCCCACAATGAAATCCATAGAAATATCTCTCCAAATAGCAGGGGAAATTGGAAGCGGTTGGAGTGTGCCCAGAGCTTTGATAGTTTCTCCCTTGTTGCGTTGACATACCTCACATTCATCCACAAAGGTGCATACCTCCTGTTTCATACCATCCCAAAAAAAAGAACGTTTGACATGTTCATAGGTTTTCCTAAACCTTGAATGCTCGGTTGTGGGTGAGGCATGAAGTTATGAAAGCACTGCAGATTTAAGTTGTGATTGCTTGCATAAATACAAACGACCTTTGTGGTGAAGCTCTTCATTGTGCCAAGATTACCCTAGAGAAACTGAAGAATTGTGTTACAATTGGTGGAGCATGAGAGAAATTTTGGGGTCTTGCAACCATTACTGACGAACAACTTGGAGCCAATCTGGTACAATGAAGGAGAGGGAGAAAAGGGACTCGTCTTCTTCATATTTCCGGGAAAGAGCATCGGCCATGACATTTTCCTTGCCCTTATTGTAAATGATCTCATAATCATAACTAAATAGCTTGGTCACACATTTTTGTTGCGTCAGGGATGAAATTCCTTGTTCCAGGAAATACTTAAGACTCTGATGATCAGTTTTGATTTGGAATCGTTGACCCAATAAATAAGGATGCTAGAGATCCACAACATGCAGAATAGATAATGTTTCCTTTTCATAAATGCATTTTCCCAAATGTCACTCGGAAATTTGTTTGCTAGTGAAGGCCAAAGGCCTACCAACTTGCATGAGGATGGATCCAATTCCTTTCTCGAAAGCATTACATTCCAATACAAATGTCTTTGTGAAGTATGGAAGTGCTAGGACAAATGTCAAGCACATAGAATCTTTCAAGGCTTGGAAGGCATGATCTACAGCTGAAGTCCAAGTGAAAGAATTATTTTTAAGAAGAGAAGTGAGAGGAGCTACAAATTTTCCATAATTCCGAACAAACTTCCTATAATAGCCTGTTAAACCCAAAAAACCATGCAAGCTCTTAAGAGTTTTAGGGTGAGGCCAATCCTGCATAGATTCAATTTTCTTAGGATCCACTCGGACACCATCTTTGCCGAGCATATGACCCAAGTATTCCACTTCTAAGGCACCAAAGGCACATTTAGATTATTTGAGGAAAAGTTGGTGCTTAGAGAGTAAATGGAGAACTTGATTCACATGGGAGAGATGGGATGGCCAAAATTTACTATAGATGAGAATATCATCAAAGAAAACTAAGACAAAATGATGGAGAAAAGGGTGAAAGACAAGATTCATAAGACTTTCGAAAGTGGAAGGAGAATTACACAATCCAAAGGGCATTACCAAGAATTCATAATGACCCTCATGAGTGTGAAATGAAGTTTTGGGAATGTCTTCATCTTTCATATGGATCTGGTGGTATCCAAAACATAGATCCAATTTGGTGAAGTATTGAGCACCACTCAATTCATCCAAGAGGTCATCAATGACATAAATGGGGAATTTGTCTTTGATTGTGAGTTTGTTGAGGGCACAGAAATTAGGACACATGCACCAAGTACCTTATTTCTTGAGTACCATGACCACAGGGGAAGAATAGGGGCTAGTATTGGGACGGATAACACCATATTCTAGTAATTCATGAACAATTTTCTCAATTTCATTCTTCTGGGCGAAGGGATGATGATAAGGCCAAACATTGGGAGGAAGACTGCTCGAGATGAGAGGGATGGAATGATCTTGGACTCCAAGGGAAGGGGGAAGTTCTTTGGGAGTGGTAAAAACAACTTGGTGGCGGGAAAGGATAGATTGGAGGTTGGGATGCACATAAGGTGTCTCAACAGCATGAATGGAGTGGAGTTGGGCTATAATGCTTGAATGACCTTTTTAAGGATCTTTTCCATGCGATGGCAACTGATGATCTCAGGGGAGCCTGTTGTGAATCCTTGGAACTTATACTGTTGTCCCTCTTGTTGGAATTGCATGGTTAAGTCCTTAAAATCCATGAGGATGGGACCTGGAGTGCATAACCATTTGGCACCAAGAACAATGTCACAACCCCCCATGTCTATAGAAAACATATGGGATTTCAGGTGATAATGACCAATTTGGAGTCACACGTTTTCACATCTTCCCCCACATTTCATGGAACCTCCATTGGCAATCATGATTTGAAAATTATTAATGACATAGATGTAACAATTGACTTCTTGGGCAATGCGGCGATGAATAAAATTATGGGTGCTACCACTATCCACAAGGATGATGACTTTCCTATTTTTGATGTAACCAATTAATTTGAGAGTCTAGGGAGCAGAAAATCCAGTGAGGGCATTAAGTGAAATCACCGGATCAACTTCTGGTGGATCAGAGGGTGGGGTTAGATCAAATGGTGGTGGTAGTTCATCCACAAGTGAAATAACAACATCTTCTTCAAAAATATCCTCAGTCACAACCATAAAAATATTATGTTCCTTACAGTTGTGCCCGGTAAAATATTTGTCATCACAGTTATAACAAAGACCCTTGAGTTAGCGTTCAACCATTTCAGCCCTGGTTAATTTCTAGATCTTGAGGGGAGTTGTAGGAGGGGAATAATTGGTGGGTTTAGGGTGAAGAGGAAAGGAGGGTTTGTGGGTCTGGGAGGAGACAATCTATTTGAGCACTTGGATTTTAGAACAAAGGGCATGTCAGATGCTTTCTTTAGGGAATGCTTTATCAGTGGCATCAAAGATGAAATTCATGCTCATGTTCTCATGGAATTCCCCCAGACTGCTTTAATTTGGTCAAACGACCTAAATGATGGGTGTTAGAGTCAAAGCGGTCATAAAGTTCATCCACAAACTGTGTCCAAGCAACATACTCTTGGCGTTCCTTTTTTCTCCATTGCCACCATTGTCATCATTCCGGATCCAGATGTAGGACACCATAATGAAGCTTGGCTAAATCATCAGTAATGCCATGCAAAGAGAAATAATGTTCCATTTGGGTGACCCATCTTGTGGGATCCGATCCATAAAATTTGTTCACCTCCATTCTGGGAGGGAGGAGGTCTCGAGAAAAGTGGGTAGTATGAGGACCTTGGTAATGGGAAGAGACATGGTCATCCTGATAATATAGTTGTTTAGAAGAGGAAGGGTTCTGGGAACGACCCATGAAATGTTCAAAGGTGGATTTGAAGTCTTTGAGGTCTTTGATGTAGGAACATTGTTCCTTGAGGATATCAATAACCAAATTGATTGAGCTAAGGTTGGAATTGATAGTCTTGATGTATTCCTAGTTCTAGTGGGTGTCAGCAATCAAGGAATTGATTTCTTGGGCTCTTGTGGTAGCCATTTGGAAAAATGGGTAGGCAAATGGTATAGGGGAAACGAAAGGGGTTTGGAGGGGTGGGTGGGACCACTGAGAATAAGGGTGTCAAATGATAGGTACCACTGCAATTAGGGCAAAAAGGGGGGTCTAATGGAATAGGGGCTAAATAAGGGTGTCGGAGAAGGGTCGGGTCCACAAAAAAAAATTGTGTTAAAAATGATAGGCATCACTAGAATCAGGGCAAAGAGAGGAACCCAGTGAGATAGATCCCAAATAACTGTGCCGACGAGACCACTATACTCTCTTTTTTTCCCATGTAGTTATACTCCAACCTAAATAATACTACAGTGACAAAATTCCCAAATGCTTAACAGGAAGAAATGTGTAGTAATTTCGCAACCAGAATGCAAAAGGCACAGTTACACGACAATAGATCTTTTTTGTTCTGTTTTTGCTTCCGTCCCTAGGGGTAGGATATTTAGGGTTTCTACAGACAAGGATTTTCCCTGTGCTATAGCTCTCTGATATGCGTACGAGGTCCAACAATAGTACTTGGTCCAATATCTTAGGACACCAACTAAGGAGGCTAGACCATGCCCTTAGCCGTACTACTCGACTACCCAGGTACTAGAGAGTATCTTTCCGAGTGTTGTTCTCAGTGGCACTATAGCAGTTAGGCGATCGATCGGTTTATCTATGGAGGGCTTCATGAGATCTAGGTCGATCTGTATACAGGTGTTGTCTGATGTGCTACCACTCGAAGGGGTACCAACAGGGGTTACAAGGGTGTTCAACAGATGTGCGCTTAAGTACCTCTTGTATTTCCTGCGTGTATGACTCCCCGACCACGGGTTTATGTGCATAATGATAGATATTTATAGATTTAAGACGTTGGAATACATCTCTACCCTGAAAAAATTTAACCCACAATTTTCTGTCGAGGAAGGTGCTCTAATACCACTTGTAGTATTCTAGATATAAAATAGTATGCAGAACAAAAATATTTTAGCATAGAAATGGTAGAGAAACAATAATATAACCATAACAATACCAGAATAACACCAGAAAGAGCACCTTGATTAATGATAGCAATGTTCACTTGCCTCTTCGAGGGGGCAACCTCCAGCAAAGAAAATCTCTATTACAATAATCTCCAAGACAAGATTTCTCATACTCTATTCCTATTTATACTAAATCTATCTATCCAAAAGAACAATCTAGGGAAGATCATTCTAGAAGTGGAAGCTTCTATTAGGTTTTATAGAGGTTATATAGAGGTTTTAAAAGACAACAATTTAAATCCTGGAAGGGTTATATAGAGGTTTTAGAAGACAACAATTTAAAAATACAAGAAGATGATGATTATTTTTTATGGTCCCTCAATCCCTCTAGAACATATGTACCTAAGCTATGCTATAGAGTATTTGCTAAGGAAGGATTGGAGGGACAACATGCTTGGTGGTGGAAAACCATCTAGAAATTAAGGTGTTATTCCAAAAATAAAATCTCCAGTGGTTGATATTAAACAATAAGGCCCATACAAGGGAGGTTCTTCAAAATAAAAAAATTGATGGGCCAATTTGGTGTAATTTGTGCAAACAAGAAGATGAAATCATAGAACATCTAATTATGACCTATCCATTTACAAAATAGGTTTGGAAAGAAGTGGAAAGCATGATAAGGATTAAAAAATGTTTGGAAAGGAGGAGACATAGAGGAATATCTCATATCTTGGTATTCAAGATAGGACACAAAGAAGATCAAAGCCCCCTCCCCCCCTTATAGCTTGAGGAGCATGGCTTGCTAGAAATATGATTTATTTGAAGGAAAGGAGACTCTCCCCCTCAAATGTGTGATCCAATCTCTAAATATCCTAAATGTTTATCCATGAGTGAAGGAAAAACAAAAAAGACATGATCTCAAAGAAGAGGTAACAAGCAAGGTTGTCCCTTGGGCATATTTTGATGGTGCCTCACAAGGAAATCCTCCCAAAGGAGGTGTAGGAGGAATATTTTTCCTTTATTCTAATCATTGTATATCCTTCAAATATGTTATTGGTAAGGAATCTAACAATTTTTGTGAATTGATGGCATTCAAATTAATTCTTCGGTTGACCCAAGAGCATGGGGTTTCACAAATTCAACTTTTTGGTGACTCTCTTTGGTTATCAAATGGATACGAAAGGAATCTTCAATCAGGAATTTCACATTACAACCCCTATATGATGATATACAAATAAAGATGACAACTTTCTCGCATGTCTCTTTGTCTCACATATACGGGGATATGAACAACATATCAGATGGCCTTTAAAAAGCTAGAATGGGATTGGATCATGGTACCTGGACTATATACATCCTATAGGATGGACACACCATTAATTTTATTCAACTTTGGATATAATGATATATTTTTCTATATGAAGATAAAGGACTATTTACAACTTTACTTTTTAAATGATGTAATTGTTTATGTAATTTTTTGAGAAAGGGAACAACTTTGTTTTGGATGATATAGTTGGTTGATATACTTTAAAGAAAGGCATGTATGAAAAGTGTTTTCTCTAAATGGTTGTTGAACACTTTTTTGAATGCTAGGAGTCATATGACTATGTAATTTTATTTTTGTTTTTATTTAAATAAAATTGCATTGCAACATTGATGTTAAAATGATGCAATTTTAATGCTAATAAGATCAAAATTTGACACAATTTGGTTGAGTACTACTTAATTGTGATGCAATAGGGCACAATATTTGTTGCACATGTGATGCTAATGTGATGCAAAATGTCTTTTTTATGACAATGAAATGACTCTAATATGATGTGAAAGGAATAATAACAATGATAAATGACACTAAAATGATGCATGATCAATGTAATATGACACCAATAAAATGCAAAAATGACTCAAAAGCTCTTCTTTTTTATGCTCTCGTAAAGCTAGTAGAATGTATATATGATGCAATAACGATGCCCAATACGAAATATCAACACTCAGGTCAACATGTTATGATGCTAACGATATGAAATATACACACATTTGACACAATCTCGACACAAAAGTGACTCTCTAATTTGTATTTTGCAATAATATGTGACACCTGTCAAAACTATCATGACGCAAAAAAAAAAACTATTTCATTTTTTCATTGCAAATATGACTCCCTCTATAGCATGCATCCAAAAAATAAGATGTAGAGTTGATGCAAAAATTAACATAAAGAACGATTCTCCATAGTGTTGTGTTTTTCTTTGTCCAAAATTGACTTTTTTTTCCTCAAAAAATGCATTGGGTGACACACTAAGGACGATGCCACATCATGTATTGTAGTAATGTTGGTGACACTAGGTATTTCTATGAGATTGGATGGGGAGTGCTTGGCATCGCATCATGTCATACCTTCTATCTGTGCTTTTGCCATATCTCCATTGAGATCCCCAAAGAAATCAAGAAGTCATACTTTATTAAATTCTCTGATCATATCAATAGGAGGTAGATCCTATGATATTATTAGAATATTTGGATCAACTAGTTAAGTCTCTCATGTCAGGTGTGTATGTTAAGAACCTGAATAGATCTACAAATGTAATTACCACAAATACTGAATACACAATAGATCCACAGAGCAAGATAGAAGAAACCACACTATATTATTACCAAACCCTTGAGGTAGGTCAACACCATACAATGGATCCTATTATGGAAGGGATCCTCTCATGTTCACTTGCCTCTTCGAGGGGGAATCCTCCTATTGAGCTACCGCTCCAAATACAATAATTATCTTCATATATCATTACATTGCTTGAACCCTTTTATATAGTTCTACCATCATCTAAGAACATTCTAGAGGAGGAATCTTCTAGAAGTAGAACCTTCTAAGATGTCCTCTTACATTTATTATATTTAACTACCCATTTATTATATTTCACTACCCATTTATTATATCTAACTACCATAGTGGGCCTTATTTAATAATATAGTGGACCTAGTCCACCTTACATTGAATGGCCTCCACTATTATCACTATGGGCCCTCTAGGCCCCCCCACTACCTCTCTAGCTACCTTACATTCCATCCCCTTTATGAAAGTGTTGTCCTCAATGCTTGATGAAAGTGTGGACCATAGTGTTGAAGTAGACTAGAGAATCGGGTTCCCATTGAGAAATGGAAGCCACCATGCTGAAGTAGTCCAACCGCCATTGTAAACCAGGGTATCATGTCCAATTTCTCATGTGAACCCCACATGGAAGATATCGTCACCAAATAACCAACTGAAAATGATGCTCCCAATACTGACACCTATCATGTGGATCCAAATAAGAATATCCATCCACATGGTGGGAGATGATCAAAGATGAATCTGGAAGGAGCAATACCATTGTAGAATATGCAGGTTGGACACTGGTAACTAGCTCCAGATGTCAGACATTGATGTTCTTTACAGAAAGTGGAGTAGAGTCATCAAATAAAATATGGAAGTGGTTGTCATCCCAGAAATGAAAACTATCCATATACCAATCATCACAATCGACCTCAAAATCATTACAAGCTCTGATACCACTTGTTAAGAACCTGAATAGATCTACAAATGTAATTACCACAAATATTGAATACACAATATATCCACAGAGCAATATAGAAGAAACCACACTATATTATTACCAAACCCTTGAGGTAGGGCAACACCATACAATGGATCATATTATGGAAGGGATCCTCTTATGTTCACTTGCCTCTTCCAGGGGGCATCCTCCTATTGAGCTACCGCTCCAAATACAATAATTATCTTCATATATCATTACATTGCCTGAACCCCTTTATATAATTCTCTTCATATATCATTACTGATGCAGGAGCATCTTCAGAAGCAAGCAAGCGTGGAGGCGAAAGACAGATGGAACACGCGCACCACATTTTGGCACATGTTGAAAATGTTTGAAATGTTTTTGAAAGTTTGGATGCGCAGACATTAATGAAATAGTTAAGAAGGCGTGCTCCCATATTGTAAATAGATCTTGAGCGATCCGCTCTCATCTGTAAGGTGTAGAGGCATTTATGCATAGTTATTGAAAGTAGGTAGATTTAAATTCTAGATTAGACAGTTTTAGGAGTTGGAGGGAAAATGACTATAGACACCCTCGTCTTTGTATCATTGTATCAATCAGAGATTGTATGATTAATCATATTAGCATAGAGGAGAAACAGAGAGTTGTAGAGAAGAATCCATGTACAGAAGTTCTGAAATTAATATATGAAGCTTTGATTCAGACTCATGGTGTTCTAATACTTTCTGTGTATACATGTTGAATGCTATGCCTATGGTTGTTTTACTCTTTCTATTGTGCATCTGTTATTATGCTATGCATGTATGATTTCATGTTAAGTATTTGAATTCTGAGAGAGTAAGGGAATGAGTTTCAATTGTTTCTCTTCTTGAGTAAGAGTTTCTGCAAGGAGTGCAGTGAAGCGTCAGCAAGGAGTGCATTGACGGGTTCAGAGTTCATCTCTGAAAGATCAGGAGGGATACCGTTGTTTTCATTTTCCACGGAAGTGTAAGACAAGCACAAAAGTCATCCAAGGCGTGCACAAGCTAGCCGAGACCTTAGAAACTATAGACTAAAGCTGAGAGATTGAAGGACTGTTGTTATAGAGTTGCACAGAGTCAAAGGATTCAAATATTCAGAAATATTTGAAGAAGTGTCGCAAGGATTGCGTGCAGAAATATCTTAGGAAATTTGAGTTTGGGAAAGGAAGCTTAGGAGGATTCGTGCCTTCAAGGTGTTCAAGAGGAGGCAAGGAACTTTGGTCACCGTGCAGAGGACAGGTTCAAGAGGAGGATCGCAGGGTCAATTTAGAACCAGAGGTCTTTGAAGAAGAAGTTTGGACGGTTAGAATTCTCCGAGAAGAATTCTTGAAATAGCGAGAATCGTAGGATCTACAGGAGCTACAAGGCAAATGAGGGGCCATTGATCTTGACTTATTGGGATGTCAGATCATTTCGGCATTTCGGGGTTCAAGAGTCTGAAGTGTAAGCTTAAATCCTTGACTGATCAAACCCCCAAAACGTAAAAAGGAGGTATTCGTGTGCGGAAGTAAGGGGAAGCAAGTTTAAGTTTTTGGAACTTCGGAGTTCGGGGTTTTGGAAGTCCCGAGGGAAAGAGATCGGGATGCAGCAGGGGAGAAAACCCAAAATCAGAATTCACGATAGAGGATTATCATCATTTCGGGAATCGAGATTTCGGCATTCCCATTGACAAGGGTCTACACTCCACATCGAAAATTCTGAAGCTGCGAATCCTGAAGGAGCGGGGAAGAGTATAAGTGTTTTGGAAAAATCGGAATTCGGGAAACCGGGGATTGCAAGGACATAAGGTGGTTAGAGAGTTCCAAATTTCCAATACCTGGAAACCCAAAACAAAGAGAATGCGACACGTGGAAGGACAAAAGACTTCCTATCGAGGGTCGCGAAAGCAGAGGAGAAGAAATACCATTTCGGTATTTCGGGACTTCAAAGACCGGAAGACGAAGGTGACAGAGCATTCGATCCTTAGCATATCGAACTCCCGGTAGGCGAAAGACCGAAAGGATTTCAGGAGACGTCATTTCGGCATTTCAAGGTTCAGAGGTTCGGGAGCCCATGGACACAGTGAAAGCATAATTCGGTGTTGAAAACCCCGAAAATGTGAAAGAGAAAGGGAAGGCCGGGACATTTTCATTTCGGTAAATCGAAAATCAGAAGTTCAGGACTCCAGGGATCGAGAGTAGAGTTTCACATCATTGCAACTCCTGAATTCGCAAAAGCCGAAAAGCCGAAATTGACATCAGGAAAGGCCAAGTGTTAGTATTTTGGGTTCCATAGGTCGAAGAGGTAAAGTGCTCGACCACAAGATTCGTGAAATTGCGAAATCCGGTATCCTGAAAAGAAAAATGGAAAAGTCCCGAAGTCAGTTGGTTTTTTTTTATTTTGGGGTTTATGTTGGTGAATGATCACGTGGGCACAACCCAGGAGGGCCTGTGAATTTCACTCCGAAAGGGGGGAGTAAATAATTTCCCAAGAAGAATTAAGAGATTCAGTCAGACTCTAAAGGGTCGAAGTTGAAAGATCCTGCGCAGGCTCCAGCCTGAGGGTTTGAGGGTCTGTGTCATTTGTGGTATCAGAGCATAGAAAGATTTATTTTCTTTCCTATAGTAGGGAAAAGAGGAATTTTGCAGCCATGCCACCGAGAAGAAGAGATAGGCAAATACCTGATCCTCCAGAGGAAAGGGAAATTCCAAGAAGAAGAGATAGACAATTACCTGATCCGGCAAGGGAAAGAGAGATGCGTGAATTACGTGCCAGGCTTGATGCCATGGAAACAGCATAGAGGTTCACAGTTGGTGTTGGGGACATCAACGAATCAGAAAGTGAAAATGAAGCTGGAAATGAAGAAGTTGTAGCCGAAGATGCAGCAAAAGAACACCTATTCAGGGTTGTTGCAAGGATAGGTGCTAGAAAAAAAATGTACATTCCAGTATATGAAGAAAACCTGGATGTTGAAGAGCTTCTAGACTGCATTAGAGCTCTGGATAAATATTTTGACTATGAAGATGTTGAGGAAGACAAGAAGGTCAAACATGTTGTCACGAGACTTAAAGGACATGCAACATTGTGGTGGGATGAACTACAAGTAGACAGACGTTGCAAAGGCAAGCAGAAAATCAAGAGTTGGGATAGAATGGTTGCGAAGATGAAGGCAAAATTCATACCCAAGGATTATCAAATTAATTTGTTTCGGAGGATGCAGAATTTGAGACAGAAATTGATGACAGTGAAAGAATACACTGAAGAGTTATACAGGATAAACATCAAAGCAGGTAATCGGGAAAGTGATGATGAAAAGGTTGTCAGGTACATGAATGGTTTGAGATACGACATTCAAGATGAGATGAGCATGATGACCATTCGAATGGTGGAAGATGCTTATCAGATGGCTCTGAAGGCTGAAGAGAAGTTGAGCCGAAAGCAAGGTTAAAGAGGCTGAGGAAAAAGTCAAACCAAAGGCAAAAAAATTGCCCAAGACAAAAATCAGAAACCTAAAGATGAGTGGAAGAAGCCTCAAACTCAAACTGAGAAAGGTGGAAGCTCACAGAGAGGACAGTATGCGGATAGAAATACTTTTCCTCGGACCAGAGGAAGAGGAAGAGGCAAAGGTGGAGAAATAAAATGCTTTACCTGTGGAAAGAATGGACATAAATCCTATGAATGTCCAGAT
>JASDQU010688171.1:19095-31802 GCA_032191745.1 Picea mariana
ACAGAGCACTTGAAGCATTTGGCTACAGTGATGAAAATATTACAGCAAGAGAAGTTGTTGATAAATATAAAGAAATCATCGTTCATGAAGATAGAGCTCATTTATTTGGGGTTTGTTATCTCTGCAAATAAGCTGAAAATGGATCTAGATAAAGTGGAGGTGATTAAGAATTGGCCATCATCGAGGAATATATTTGAAGTGAGAAGCTTTCATGGATTGGCTAGTTTCTACCGGAAATTTATCAGAAATTTCAGTGGAATTAGCGCACCGATGATGGGACACGGTGAAGAAGAGACACAAATCTTTTCACTGGATAGAAGAAGCAAAGAAAAGTTTCAATTTGTTGAAAAGGAAGATTACTAAACAACCAATTTTAGTATTGCCGGATTTCAACAAAACATTTCAGGTCAAGTGTGACACTAGTGGAGGAGCGGTTTTGAGTCAAGATGACAGGTCAATCGCATACTTCAATGAGAAACTAAATGAGGTGAAGTTTAAGTACTCCACGTATGACAAAGAATTTTATGCGGTCATACAGGCGCTGAAGAAGTGGAGGCACTATTTGGCTCCTAAAGAGTTTGTTTTGTACAGTGATAATCATGCCTTACAATTTGTAACTCAACAGGAGAAGTTGAACCAAAAGCATGCAACATGGGTTGAATACATGCAGAATTTTACTTTTGTAATTAAACATATTTCTGGAACTGCTAACAAAGTTGTTGATGCTTTGAGCAGGAAATGTTTGCTAATGCAGGAATTTAGAGTCAAAACTTTGGGTTTTGATAACCTCAGAGACATGTACAGAGATGATCCAGATTTCAAAGAGGCATATGAAGCATCTCAGAATTCAATTCTCAGGGACGGAAGCCAGTGGACCGAGTATATGATCCAGGACAGATTATTATTCAGGGGCAATTAGTTATGTATTTCAAAATGCTCCATGAGGGAGAATCTGCTGAAAGAAAAACACAGTGGGGGATTGGCAGAACATTTCGGTCATGAAAAAACGTTCTCGAAGTTAAATGGCTCATATTCTTGGCCAGGGATGAGGACAGATGTCAAAAGATTCGTGGACAAATGTAGAATTTGTCAGCACACAAAAGGAAGAAAGCAGAACACAGGGTTGTATCATCCATTACCCATACCTGAGAGGCCGTGGGATGCAGTGAGCATGGATTTTGTATTAGGGTTGCCAAGAACACAAAGAGGATTCGATTCAATCTTTGTGGTGGTAGACATATTTTTGAAAATGGCACATTTCATACGATGCCAGAAAACCAGCGACACAACTCACATTGCGAACCTGTTTTTCAAAGAAGTCATTAGACTTCACGGCTTACCAAGGAGTATAGTTTCAGATCGAGACACCAAGTTCGTAGGACATTTCTGGAGGACTTTATGGAAGAAGTTGGGGACAAGTTTGTCTTTTAGCTCAGCTTATCATCCTCAGATGGATGGGCAGACAGAAGTTGTAAACAGGAGCTTGGGAGATTCGCTAAGGAGCCTAGTGACTGAACACCACAATCAGTGGGATCACATTCTGCCACAGGCGGAATTTGCTTACAATGATTCACATAACAAAAGCACAGGGCAGAGTCCATTTCAAATTGTTTATGGAATGCAACCAAGAGAAGTTTCTGAATTGAAAGATTCAGAACAGAATGAAACTAGAAGTGCTAGTGCAGAGGATTTGCAGAAGTAATGAAGGAACTTCACAGCCAAGTGAAGGAACGATTGAAAAACTCAAGCCAAGAGTACAAGCGCAAAGAAGATCAACACAGAAGAGAACTTTAGTTTGAGGTTCGTGATTTGATTCTTGCACACCTAAGAAAGGAAAGGTTCCCAAGGGAAACATATAACAAACTGAAAATGAAGAAGATTAGACCATGCAAGATCATAAAGAAATTTGGGGCAAATGCATATGAGATTGAATTACCCGATGGGATCGAAATTTCATCGATATTCAACATCTCGGATTTGTACCCTTATAGATCTGAAGAAGACAGTGAACAAACAGAGGTTCAGTGGGCTAAACAAATGCCTGTAGCTAAAAAGCCACAGATGGAAAGTATACTTGACAAGAGAATCAGTAAGAAGATCAGGAGAAAAGACTATTTTGAATACTTGGTCAAATGGAAGAGACATCCAGTTGAAGATGTCAACTGGGAGAATGAAGCAAAAATTCAGAAGCATGGACAGACTGTGCAAGAGCTCATGAATAGGAGTCCATGAAATTTTTCAAGTGGGGGAGTATGATGCAGGAGCATCATCAGAAGCAAGAAAGCGTGGAGGTGAAAGACAGATGGAACACGTGCACCACATTTTTGGCACATGTTGAAAATGTTTGAAATGTTTTTGAAAGTTTGGATGCGCAGACATTAATGAAATAGTTAAGAAGGCGTACTCCCATATTGTAAACAGATCTTGAGCGATCTGCTCTCATCTGTAAGGTGTAGAGGCATTTATGCGTAGTTAATGAAAGTAGGTAGATTTAAATTCTAGATTAGACAGTTTTAGGAGTTGGAGGGAAAACGACTATAGACACCCTCGTCTTTGTATCATTGTATCAATCAGAGATTGTATGATTAAGCATATTAGCATAGAGGAGAAACAGAGAGTTGTAGAGAAGAATCCATGTACAGAAGTTCTGAAATTAATATATGAAGCTTTGATTCAAAATCATGGTGTTCTAATACTTTTTGTGTATACATGTTGAATGCTATGCCTATGGTTGTTTTACTCTTTCTGTTGTGCATCTGCTAGTATGTTATGCATGTATGATTTCATGTTAAGTATTTGAAGTCTGAGAGAGTAAGGGAATGAGTTTCAATTGTTTATCTTCTTGAGTGAGAGTTCCTGCAAGGAGTGCAGTGAAGCGTCTGCAAGGAGTGCGTGACGGGTTCAGAGTTCATCTCTGAAAGCTCAGGAGGGATACCGTTGTTTTCATTTTCTGTAGAAGTGCAAGACAGGCACAGAAGCCATGCAAGGCGTGCGCAAGCTAGCCGAGACCTTAGAACCTATAGACTAAGGCTGAGAGATTGAATGACTGTTGTTGTAGAGTTACGCAGAGTCAAGGGATTCAAATATTCAGAAATATTTGAAGAAGTGTCGCAAGGAGTGCGTGCAGAAATCTCTTAGGAAATTTGAGTTTGGGAAAGGAAGCTCAGGAGGATTCGCGCCTTAAAGGTGTTCAAGAGGAGGCAAGGAACTTTGGTCACCGTGCAAAGGACAGGTTCAAGAGGAGGACCGCAGGGTCAATTTAGAACCAGAGGTCTTTGAAGAAGAAGTTGGACGGTCAGAATTCTCTGAGAAGAATTCCTGAAATAGCGAGAACTGTAGGATCTACAGGAGCTGCAAGGCGGATAAGGGGCCGCTGATCTTGACTTATTGGGACGTCAGATCATTCAGCATTTTGAGGTTCGAGAGTCCGAAGTGTTAGCCAAAATCCTTGACTGATCAAACCCCCGAAACGCGAAAAGGAGGCATTCGTGTGCGAAAGTAAGGGGAAGCAAGTTTAAGTTTTCGGAACTTCAAAGTTCAGGGTTTCAGAAGTCCCGAGGGAAAGAGATCGGGACGTGGCAGGGAAGAAAACCCGAAATCAGAAGTCACGACAGAGGATTATCAACATTTTGGGAATCGGGATTTCGGCATTCCCGTTGACAAGGGTCTACACTCCACATCGAAAATTCCGAAGATGTGAATCCCAAAGGAGCGGGGAAGAGTATAAGTGTTTCGGAAAAATCGGAATGCGGGAAACCGAGGATTGCAAGGACATAAGGTGGTTCGAGAGTTCCAAATTTTCGATACCCGGAAACCCGAAACAAAGAGAAGGCGACATGTGGAAGGACATAAGACTTCCTATCGAGGGTCGCGAAAGCAGAGGAGAAGAAATACCATTTCGGTATTTCGGGACTTCGGAGACCGAAAGACGGAGGCGACAGAGCATTCGATCCTTAGCATATCGAATTCCCAGTACGCGAAATCCCGAAAGGATTTCAGGAGACGTCATTTTGGCATTTCAGGGTTCGGAGGTTTGGGAGCCCGTGGACACAATGAAAGTGTAATTCGGTGTTGAAAACCCCGAAAACGCAAAAGAGAAAGGAAAGGCCGGGACATTTTCATTTCGATAAATCGGAAGTCAGAAGTTTGGGACTCCAAGGGTCAAGAGCAGAGTTGCACGTCATTGCAACTCCCGAATTCGCAAAAGCCGAAAAGCCGAAATTGACATCAGGAAAGGCCAAGTGTTAGTATTTCGGGTTCCAGAGGTCGAAGAGGTAAAGTGCTCGACCACGAGATTCGCGAAATCCGGTATCCCAAAAAGAAAAAGGAAAAAGTCTCGAAGTGAGTTGGTTTTTTTTATTTTGGGGTGTATGTTGGTGAATGATCACACGGGCACAACCCAGGAGGGCCTGTGAATTTCACTCCAAAAGGGGGGAATAAATAATTTCTCGAGAGGAATTAAGAGAGTCAGTCAGACTCTAAAGGGCCGAAGTTGAAAGATCCTGTGCGGACTCCAACTTGAGGGTTCGGGGGTCTGCGTCAATTACATTGCTTGAACCCCTTTATATAGTTCTACCATCACCTAAGAACATTCTAGAGGAGGAATCTTCTAGAAGTAGAACCTTCTAAGAAGTCCTCTTACATTTATTATATTTAACTACCCATTTATTATATCTAACTACCATAGTGGGCCTTATTTAATAATATAGTGGACCTAGTCCACCTTACATTGAATGGCCTCAACTATTATCACTATGGGCCCTCTAGGCCCCCCAACTACCTCTCTAGCTACCTTACAGTGTACCCCTTGTCATCCCTACCCTCACCAAGGGAATAAGTGCATTTAGCTTCATGTCAATCACTTGTAAGGAGTGAAGGATTTAAGGTGTCATGACATTATGCCCTACCTAGCCTTCGTCTTCCCTAGGTGACATAGGTGGGGATTCTAGTGCATTTTGTGTTCTAACCATCACACTCTCTTACAATTAGTATGACATTTAGTATCTATTGTGCTATCCTGGGTGATGTAGCAAAATGGAGAAAGAAAAGACGAACACTACTAAAATTGACTATAATAAAAATTGTCCAAATGGGTGTGGGTAAGTATATTATGTGAATTGTATCTCGTTTTACTTGAATTTCTTCTTATTATATTTGAATTAAATTTGGTAGAAAATTGCATGTCTTAATAAGAAGTTCACAAAATGTTTGCTAAGTGTTTGTCAAAATCCCTAAATGAATAGTGTAGTTTTTATGTGAAGAAATTTGCTAGAATAAATCCTAACTTGCAGAAGACTGGGCAAGAACCCTAAATATTTGAGGAACTTCTCGACTAGTCTTTCAAAATGTAGAAAAAATGGTGGCTAGGACAAGCCTAAGGGGAAAGAAAAGAGTAGGGCAAGTGCCAACAAAGAAATTAAGATAATTCTTGGTTAAATATTTTCATAAATTTGTATCATGTTTTAATATGACATAAATGTCATAACTATTTCATAAATCTTATAATTATCTCTACTTCTTAAAAAAAAAAAAATGTTTGCCACGTGTTTAACAAAATCCCCTGAAAAAATTGAAACACATTTAGGAATTTAAGTGTCAACATATTTTATTTTGAGAAAGACTTGACATATTCTGAGAGACTTAATAACAAAATTAGAAGGAGATACATAAGAAGATTACAAGACAACTTTAATGAAGAATTAACCAAAATTACAAGAAGAGAAACAAACATGACATTGATCATCAATTTCAATCTCAAGTCAGAAGCAGTATGGCTACAAATTTTAAGAGGTGAGTCAATGATCAAAATCTGAAGATCACACAAATCTATATACCCCATAACCACCATTTAACAAGCCCAGAGCAGTGTATTTCTGCTAGTTCTTCTTGAATCCCTACCAGTTGTGGATGTTGAGTACATTCAGCTATATGAGCCATTGTAAGAATGAGTACAGCCATCAATATTTGAGCAATTTAGATTGGCTAATGGCTGGTCTTTTTACAATGTGAGGTGGTGGAGATTGTTACAGAAATTAACCTTCTTTCAACAGACGATGTTCTATTCTCTGCGAGACCGAGATCTTTTTGATGAAGTGAGAATGTAGTAAGCTAAGAAGTTAATGGCCATCCCTGCCAGTAGCACTAACGGCGATGATGGCACTAACCCTGAAGAAGAAGAAGGTGAAGAAGAAAAGCATCCTCTTTTTCGCCAATGGCCTACATCAAGGTGCCTTGAAAATCAATGGTGCCGAAGAACAAATCCAAATCCAAATCCATGGAAATGGCAGATGCAATGGCAACCCACGAATCGACATGAACGCAGATGTGGCAGATCTGTGCAAACATGGCCAACTGAAAGATGCGCTTGGAATTTTAAGTCATATGGATAATGAAGGCATTTGTGTACATCCATCTACTTATAAGTCTCTCTTGCAGGGATGCCTTGAGAAGAGTTCCGTATCTCTGAGTAAATTGGTCCATGCCCACATGATTCATACGGGATTTAAGCCACACGTCTCGACGGGCAACAAGCTTGTGAGCTTGTATGCCAAGTGCGGGGATCTGGCAGATGCCCGCCGGGCTATGGACGAAATGCCCGAACGAAATGTGGTCTCGTGGACTGCCATGATTGCTGCTTATGCAAGGAACGGGTATAGTGATACTGCTTTGGCATTGTTTTATGAAATGCAAACAACGGGTGTCCAGCCGAATCAGTTCACGTTTGCCAGTGTTCTTCCGGCTTGTGCGAGTTTAGGAGCTCTGGAAGTTGGCAAGGAGATCCATCGAGAGATAAATAGATGTGGATTTGAGGCAAATTTGTTCGTAGGCAGTGCGCTTGTTGATATGTATGTGAAATGCGGGAGAATGGAGGATGCACAAAATGTGTTTGATAAATTGCCTGAACGAAGCGTCGTTTCGACGACTGCGATGATTGCAGGGTATGCACAGAATGGTTATGCTGATGAAGCCTTGAGGCTCTTTTGGGAAATACCTGAACCGGACGGGGTTTCGTGGACGACTGTCATCACTGCGTTGTCAAGGGGAGGGCGACATGAAGAGGCTTTGATTCTTTTTAACCGAATGCAGCGGACAGGAATCGAACCGGATCGGTTCACTGTTGCTGGTGTTCTTCCAGCCTGTGCGAATATGGCAGCTCTGGAACATGGCAAGGAGGTTCATGAGTATCTAATTAGGAGTGGATTTCAATATGACGTTTTTGTAGGGAGTGCGCTTGTAGATATGTATGTGAAATGTGGGAGTATAGAGAATGCACGGCAAGTGTTTGACAAAATGACTCAACGGAATTTGGTCTCATGGAATGCTATGATTGCGGGATACGCACGGAGCGGGCATTTTGACGAGTCATTGAAGCTTTTCCAAGAGATAAAACTAACGAGTTTGCAGCCAGATATGGACACTTTTGTGGGCATTATCCATGTATGTGCCAACGTGGCGGCTCTGCAACAGGGTAAGGAGGTTCATGAAGATATAATCAGAAGTGGATTACAGTCGGATGTCTTTCTGGGCAGTGCCCTTGTAGATATGTATGCTAAATGTGGTAGTATACAGGAGGCTGTCAAGGTGTTTGACAAAACTCCTAAACGAGATGTAGTTTCGTGGACTGCAATGATTCTAGGATATGCTATGCATGGGTATGGCAAGGAGGCAGTCCAACTCTTTGAACAAATGCAAAGGGCAGGAACCATCCCGGATGAAGTCACCTTCATAGGCGTCTTGTCTGCATGCTGCCATTCAGGCCTAGTGAATGATGGCTGGCAATGTTTTAATAATATGAGCCAGCTGTATCTTATTACTCCTACAATGGATCACTATTGTTGCATGGTCGACCTTCTAGGCCGTGCAGGGCATCTGGATGAGGCAATGGACTTTATCAACAGAATGCCACTAAAACCTGAAGCTACAGTGTGGAGATCTTTACTTGGCGCCTGTAGAATTCATATCAATGTAGAACTAGGAGAACATGCGGCACGACGCCTTTTCGAGCTGGAACCAGAAAAAGCTGCAAACTATGTACTTCTTTCAAACCTCTATGCACAGGCCGGGAGGTGGGATGGCATTGGGAATGTGCGCAAAATGATGAAAGACAGGAGGGTGAAAAAGAAACCAGGATGCAGCTGGATTGAAGTTAATAAGAAGGTGTATGCTTTTGTTGGAGGAGACAGATCACACCCACAAACAGAGAGCATTTATGCGATGCTAGAGACTTTGTCTGGGAAAATTAAAGAGGCAGGGTATGTGGCTGACACAAGCTTCATGCTGCATGATGTGGAAGAGGAGCAGAAGGCATATGGTCTTTTCCACCATAGTGAAAAGCTTGCACTTGCATTTGGGGTTATCAATATGTCCCCTGGGATACCTATCAGGATTACAAAAAATCTTCGAGTGTGTGGTGATTGCCACTCTGCCATCAAGTTCATATCCAAGACTGTTGCACGAGAAATTTTTGTGAGGGATGCTAGTCGTTTTCATCATTTCAAGGATGGTAAGTGCTCATGTGGAGATTACTGGTGATACCAAGTAAAGCAATTAAATTTAACAAACAAGTTTGCCCAACTACAAAGCTTTCTCATATTAGAAAAAGAGTGGAGAAACAAAAATAACTTTGGTGCTTCCTTGGACAGAACTTGTCATTCTGTGACAATTTTTGCAATATCAACCTTGTGATGTTTATTAAGTTGAAGCTATGTTTCTTGATTTTTTGAAGGTTTGAATTTACAGACAAAACTGCCACAAAATTGGCCAATAAAGGAATGAATCAATATTTTGTTTTTTAAAGTTCCAGAATACAATGTCTAGTAACCGGTATAGCTGATAAACTAGTTAAAACCTTTTAGATATGGTGTTGGCTAGCTGTTCTACGAAATGGCTTTTTTCGTCGGAATCCGGCGATACAAATTTACACGAATCACTATTTTTTGTTGTTCAGAATCCATTTCTGAATGCAGAAATAGATTCAGCATGCTGAAAAACTTCTAGGGCACTCAGATTTTACCGAATTAATCACTTAAATCTACGAATCCAACAATTTCTCGCCGAATTTCGGGCAAATATCCCCCAAAAAAATCTTCATTTCGTAGAATCTTTAACCTACGGCTTTAGATATTCGTGAGTTACAGATTTGATTTGTCAGTTGAATTTTCAATTTTCTCTTGCCAAACAAAGAAGCCCAAAACTAGATATAAGGACTTGGTAGGCTGGTCAAGATATATTTGTTGTTCTAGTCTACTTCATTACGTTTATTCCTATGGATAATATACATAGCTCTTTAGTTTTTTGCATGAACTCCTTGTCTCTTTTTATCCATATATTTTACCCAATGGTAAAATTATGCAACATAATATTTTGTGGGCATTTGTTATTTCTCCATTCAGTTTCTGGAGATTTTTGTCATGGTTTGGCTATCCAAGAATGTTTATGTAAGCTTCATCCGCACCAAAGGTATTAAGAATATGCAAAGTTATTAAGAATATGTAAGATGACGACGACAAAGAAATCAAAGGTATTATAGGTTTATTAAGATGAGTACGATATCAAAAGGTGTGCTTGGACCTGCCTCCCTTGGTTAATGGTCATTCAGTTAAAATTTTACCCAAAAGTTTTGAATGAGATTTTTTTACTAAGGGTCAATAAAATTGGTTTACAAAGTCAATTCATATATTGCCAATACATACCAAAGATGGAAATCAGTGCAAAGCAAATTTAAAACGTATAATAAGGAAAATACATAATAGTAAAACGGCTATGATCAATCCTATAGAGAATCATAAAGACATTCATATCTAAATTTGAATCATTCCTCCATTCCATTAACATAATGCATGCAACACTAGATTCCAAGAAATTAATGTACAAAAATATGAATACATGCATTATAAATATTCATTCACATGTCCAACCACTCCCAAATGCATATTTATCCTTCATGCATTGTTTATCACATTAACAACCATAGCATAATTAAGGCCTAAATCACACACAATCATTTGTTACATTGCATAAGAGAATGTATTAAAAATAAACATTTTTTTTGGAAGTTTACCACCAAATTGGATGTAAATGAACAATTCACAACTAATCATAGGGATCCACCTCAAAGTTGGGTTATGAGACCACAACAACGAAGAAACACATGCCATCTTTAACTCTTAGGAAACACAACCCTGATGCTCAAAAGTAGAGATCTACCTTAGTTCCTCTTGGTGAAAACTCCTCCATGCATCTCTTTCCACCTTCAATCAGCTACAAACCTCTTGCACTCATCCAAACACAACACAAGGCAAGGAGCTCCCCTTCTTTGTAAGACAATCTCTCAAGAAATCCCTCGCCCCTCCCACCCCAAGTGCTCTAGCATAAGCAAGGGAATTTATTCTATTGATTGTCCTATGGTATCCCTAGAGTGGTAGACCTTGGCTTGACTATGGGTAATTTTGGCATGGAGGCATGGATTGAAGATTTCTAGTTTGCCCAATGTCTTTGCTCACTCATAGCCATAGAAGTTGTTGCAATAGATTGTCGGTGTTTGCTTGTAATCATAGGCATGGTCATCATATGGAAGGGTAACATATTTGGTAAATTAAATCATAGAAGAAGAGATTTCAATGACCAAGATTTTGGCTCATACACTTAAGAGTTGTATGAGACCACATGCTTCTCAAGGGACATCACATGTCTCTCTTTAGGACAACTGAAGTTAAGGTTGGTAAAATTCCAATTATCATGGAAAAACTTAGAGAATTTAGGACTGAGACACATGGAAACAATAAAATATTATTATTTCCTTTCTCAACCCACCTTTTTCCATCTCGTGGGCTCATAGCCTCCTTGTGCTCTATTCATAGTCTTTTGGTGTTTTTTTAGCATTATATTTCATGTTAGCCATTTACTTAAATCTTACACCATGGTAATGTCAATTGACCTGGTGAGTAGGAACCTTGTGCTCTATTCATAGTCTTTTTGGTGTTTTTTTAGCATTATATTTCATGTTAGCCATTTACTTAAAACTTGCACCATGGTAATGTCAATTGACCTGGTGAGTAGGAACTATAAAAAAGTTTAAATGCAGCTACAACTTCAAACATAAGTTTATATTTCTAGTCATGTCATCAACACATATACATATATCATCAGCTATAATCCAGTTGTTGAAATTGAGGTATTACATTCCCTTACCCCTTGGATTAGAATCAATCTCAGTGCAGCATCAAAATCACAACAAAAAGTGGTATATCTCCCTGATGGCATCCTCCAGCTCCCATAGAATTTCACTTGGGTTGTAGTGTTTCCAATGAACCTTTACTAGCATGATGGCTTGTTTTTGAAGTAGTATTATTTTCCTTTCAAGGATGCATAATGGTTGCGTTTGGAACACTCCCTCTAGCTCCCTCTGGATCAAATTCCAACAAGTTATTTGGCTAGCATCATGTACATATGTTTTTAGAAAAGAAACATGAAATACACTGTGAATTCTAATATTAACAAGGAATGTGAATCTATATGTTGCATGCCCTATCTTATCTAGGACTTCAAAAGAACCACCATATCTAGGTGTAAAATTGGCACAACTTCCAAGTTTTATGAAGCTCTTCTTCAATCTCACTTTGAGGAAAACATGATCCAAACACTAAAGGATCTATTCACTCAATTCTTATATGCATAACTTTTCTACTTTTCTTGGTTTGTTTCTAAATTCCCTTTAATTTTGACAACCTGCTATTCCACTTTTTGAGTAAGTCTAGACCAAATATAATTCTATCTATTGAATTGTCATAAAGTATTGGAGTATTGTGTTTTCGTTCCATACAACACTTCAAATGGACTCATTTCTAAGGATGCATGATGTTTATTATTGTATGCAAATTCAACGAAGTACAAATATTGTACCCACTTGGATGTCTTGTCCATCACATACATCTATAGCATGTCTTCAATAACTTGGTTTACCTTTTTGTTCATCCATCAAAGTGTGGATAGTATGTTGTGTTGAAGTTGAGATGTGTACTAAACACTTAGAATGATCCTTTCCAAAAGTTCACGGTGAATTTAGTGTCTATGTCAAAAACACTAGCTTTGGGTATTTTGTGCAATATAATGATTTCTTTCATGTAAATATTTGTAAGTTTGCAAATTATGATGTGGACCAAACTAAAAGAAAATTGACAGCTTTTATCAATTTGTTCAATAGTACCAAGATGGATTCATGAGCCTAACTATTTATGGAAATCCAATGTTGAAGGGTGAAGTCAATGGTTACTACTTCCCATTTCCATTCTAAAAGTGGCAATCATTGTAACAAACTAGTGGGACGACTATGTTTAATTTTGACTTGCTGGCATTCCATACATCTTAAGATGTATTTAAGAACATATTTTTTCATCCCTGACCAAAAGCATTGCTTCCTTATTGCTGCAATTTTTCTTTGGTATAATGGGTAATAAGAATATGGAACATTATGCATCTCATTTAACATGACTTTTCTCAACTCAAAATAGTTAAGAACATATATTTGATTATGTGCACGAGAATACAATCATCTACCATCTTATGCCCTTCATATTTTTTTGCACTTTTTATTGGTGCAACCCTTTATCCAAAGGTAATACTCATTTGACACTTGGGCTTCAACAACTTTCTTTTCTAAATTTGATTTGCATATGTTAATCATTGCTACATGTATTGCATGCATTCTT
>JASDQU010688172.1:0-17514 GCA_032191745.1 Picea mariana
CTGATTCAGAGGTCTTTTACTTTCAGCCATGTTTATACCCCATGAAGTATTTACACCCTAGAATTATGTACACTCTTCCACGCGAGGGAGTGCAAAGGGGGGGTACCCCCTCTATGGGGTCCGAGGGGGGGCTATCCCCCCGGTTGGGGGGTCTGGGGGCAAGCGGGCCCCCAGTGGGGGTTCAGGGGCAGCGTCCCCCAATGGGGGTTCGGGGGTAGTGTCCCCCGATGGGGGTTCGGGGGTGAAGCCCCCAAAGGAAAAATTGCCTTATAAATGTATATTGTAATTTCATTGTAAATCTGGACCTTTCATTATAAGGTCGCAAATCTAACGATAGAGATTATGTTAGGGTTTTTTTCCCTAGAAGGCAACCCTCTTTTATGAGGGAAATGTATTGTGGCTATGGTTGATGGTGAATATTGTATTCTGAGAGAGGAGACTGTGAGAGAATGAAGAGGAAGTTACAGCGGGTTTTGTTGTAGGTTGTATCCCTTCATTTGTTGGATAATTATAAAGGAAGGACCTGGCAATTTCTTTGGTGGACATAGCCCACACTGGGTGAACCACGTAAATCCGTGTCTCTCTTGTATTGTGTATCTTCTATGTTTTGTTTCCGCATTTGTTTTATTTTATTGCTCCACGGTCCTTTTTTTATAACAATACTTGGGACCCACCTTTCGGTGTTTCTCTCTTCGTGATTCTGGGAGTTGTGTTGACCATCCAACTCTACCTCTTGTGTCCCAAAACCCTGAAACTCATTTGGGGCCCAACAACTATTAGCCCTCAACTCTATGGGTCCATATGAACCTCTTCCAAGGATTGGTTCCTACTCCTATCGCTCTTTGGGATTTTGCAATTCGTGAAAATCCACAGTAGAGAGTTTCCTTACCTTTTGAAACTTCGATCCCCAAATTCCCAATATGGGAATTTATGTATGAGATCAACGGCTGTGAGCCTCCCCTGATCTGATGGTCCAGATCTGATCTTATGAGCACCTCCTATGGACTAAACCCCATGCATGTATCCTTGATCCAGTGGCTCTCATGCCACTATGCTCTAGATCCAACGGCTAGCATGTTTTCGTAGTTTCACATCCCTGGGGGTCGAAAGACTCTCCCTCTTATGTTTCCCGGTATACGAAATACCGAAAAACTTAAACCCTGTGCCCCTTACCTCGATATCAATGGATGTTGATCCATGCCTCCAGATCTGACGGCTCAATAGAGCTCCGACAGATCCTTGGATCTGTAGTTTTAGATCCCATCATTACTTGTGAAGCCTGAGGGGGTCAAAGTGTTAACGCCTGTGCTCCTCCTATAGATCCATCGGTCTTCACAAATCTGGGGTATTTCCGAAAGGATTCCAACCGTTCATCTACCAAATGATGGGGTATTCTCTTTCGATATTTGGTCTCGCTATCCTTTCTGAACTTGATTCACGAGATTCAACCTCTCAGGGCTTCAAACTCCCACGACTTCGAAACCTGAGAGGACTACTCTTTCTTCTACAAGGTTTCCAGATCCAGGTCATATGGACCTTCAGATGATTCTTGGGTAATTATCCCTAGGCTTGGTGACCTGAATAAGATGCCTTCCTAATCCACCAAGCTATGAATTCTGTGACTAGGGTAAAGTAAACTCGTGGGTTTGCGATATAGGTATTCTTTTCAAGGAACTCACTTTAACTCTAAAATGTGAGTAAAATCCCCGAAAAAAGGTGCCTTTAGGAAATTAAACTAGGACAGAGCACGAGTTAAGTAGATCGGACAATTCTCAAGGGAACGAACTCGTATTCTGAACTTATTCATTCTATACATAAACTGATTATGGTCATATAAGTATAAACATGCATCCATTATTCCCAATCAAAACACAAGGCAATCACTTCTATACAGAAACCATTTATGAGCATATAAACATGACCATGCATCCAGGATATTCAATTCGAAATACAAGACATAAACACTTATCAGAAACACCAGGTGTGACGTGAATGCGTAGAGGGGTGCTCATTTCCCCCCAATCGTAGGCTCAGTGACAACAAATGGATTTACCACTAGCCACACCCGAGCTAGACCACGATGCTTGAGATTCAGTCTTCTACTTCCAGCTCACTGGAAGTCAAGGACGAAGGTTACTCTCCTTCTCCTCTGTTTAGAACTCCATGTATTTCCAGAGTTCCTCTGGTTCTCTTCCGCGATCCCTATTGCGTGTGTTTTTCTCCTCTCCCCCCACACTTCCTTTCTTGCCTTTTCTACAAGATTTTGTGTGGAAGAAATTCCCCCATCCGTGGTCAGGTCTAAGAGCTTCTACGGATGGGTGGTTCACCCCCATCCCCTCATTAACTCTTGAGGAGCCTCCCCACCTACCATCCTGACGAGTAATTTATTCCAGGGTCAGAGAGTTGCTTTGGTCTTTGAGCAAGTAAAAAAACCAGTATGGAATTGGTTCGGTGGAAGTTAACGCAACCATTCCAGGTCCCTTCCACCACCTCTCATTAGCCATCGTGATCTCTTTTAGCACATCCCCTCCCCAGCAGTCGTGCAACACATATTCATAACATAATTTACATTCATCGACCTTTTATACAAAGGTCCATCAAATCAAACATTCACATCTTTGAGTTTTCCATAGTTCTTAGCCAATATAATTATTTTTATAGACTGGTGGAAACAGGGTGTTACAACGCCGAAAAGTATCAAGGATCGGTGATTGGCGATAAACCTACCCAAGTGTTCTTGGATAGACTCTCGTGAAAAGTCCCGATGCTGAAAATGTATTGGGGATCAGCGATATTTTTGTCGCAGACAAAATATTTTTTAACCTTTATAGATTTCCCCGACCCCAATAAAGTGCATTGGTCATCCGTTATTGGTGATTTCTTTATGTCCTTTGTCAATGTCTATCATTGCGTATTTTTTCGATGTCAAAGGGGATCGACTATCTCTTGAAACTTCGTGCGAATAACTTATGCAAAACAACTCCACCTTCTGTCGATGTCGATGGGGATCAGCGCTCAGTGACTATTGTAACTGTGTGGTCCGTTTACCTGCCTGAATTTTTTCGACATCGAACCTAAGCGCGTTAGGTGCAATGTTAGCTGTCAATTCTTAATTCGAGTTTCCAGTTATTTTAGACATGAGGTTTCATAAGTTCCAATAAAACTGACATGATGATAAGAGTCATGAAAACAAAACAAATATAAACCATTCCCCAAAGTGAAATCGATTTAGACAGTAAAGAAACAAGTGGTACCCAAAAAGTGATAAAATTTCATAAGGCTTTTAGGGTGTGTTGAGGACTCAACATAACTAAACCCAAGTATACTATTATTCTAAACATCTAACTGCAATGTATATGGTGGGAACTAATACAATTTTATCCTAGCTTTTGATATCAGGCTTAAGGATTTAAGTCCTTACCTCAGCTTACAATAAGTATAGGAATTGTGATAGCCTTTGTTTTGTCATATTTAAGCATAGTAGTATAGCCTTAAAATAGGCACTTGAAAACATTAATCATTTGCTTGCATACTAACACTTTTTAATAGGCCTATCTTATTCATGAGGAAATAATCAAACCTCATCATAACCAATATAACCATGACCAACATCCATGTCCTTAATAGTGTTTGTAGACTAATACTTGCATGCATTTTTGTAGTGGACTGGTAGTAACTTGAACAATCAATAATGCTATAAGTAAACATATACATAAGCATGAGATACTCATCATCAAAATTAAACCATATTAGTGTCATCATCATATAAAATAGAGATAAACTAAAGTATGAACACCACATCTAGATAAATAACAATATAGTCATCTCATCATTTCCATTCACTTGAGTGTGCACTAGGAGGTGGCCCCTATAGTATCTTATCAAAAGAAGAAAACATGGTGAGGACAAGACATATTGATCATCCGGGCAATTGTCATTCAAATTTTACATTAGGCATAGGGATTCTCACAATTCTTTGCAGTTAGATTTATGTTGACCAAAATATGGGTCAACAATGGCATCATAGTAAAACTTTTTGAAAGTATCCATGGAATTTAATTCATTATACATCTGAAGCCTCTATTAGTATATGTCATGGCACTAATGAGTAAGATATATAGTGAGAAAGATGTTGCACATTTGTATGAGTTGTGGCTCCCTCTAAGACATGAGGTCCTCTACAAGGGTCAATTTTGAATTAGGTCGAGATATATCAAGCAACTTGGCTTCAAGAATTCAAAAAGTTTGTGAAACTCCAAATAATCAAATATTGGAGTTTTACATGGCTTCATACTTAATGGATATTATGTTTCCCCTAACTCGTTTCTAGGAAGGATTAGGCTCGGAATTATTCCAAGCTTCCCATCAAGATATATTGTTAGGATCTATGGAAAGCTAAGTGCAACATAATATGAATTTATATTTGATACTTGTTAGAAAAACAGGATCACGAAGAAATAAAATAAAACAAATGAGGAAATAAAAGACAGAAGATACACAATACAATAGAGAAACAGATATACGTGGTTCACCTAGTGTGGGCTACGTCCACCAGAGAAATTGCCAGGTCCTTCCTTTTTATTATCCAGCAAAATGAAGGGATACAACCAACAACACACCCGTTGTAACTTCCTCTTCTTTCTCTCACTGTCTCCTCTCTCAGAATACAATATTTTCCATAATACACAACCGCAATAAAATTCCTTCATAAAAGAGGGTTTCCTTCTAGGGAAAAAATCCCTAAAAATAACTTCTACTGTCAAATTTGCGACCTTAAAATGAATGGTCTAGATTGACTACAAAATTACAATATTTTACAAGGCAATTTTTCCCAAATTTTCACTTCGAGCATGTTTCCCCTGAATCCCATGCTAGAGGAGGCTACAAAAATTGTCGTCTCCCCTCAACCCCCCCGGACCCCCCTNATTAGGGAATGGCACGGCTAAAACAAACCTCTGAATCAGAAAGATAATCAAGATCCACAACCAACAATAGTTTCTTGGTATTCTTATACGAAATTGTGTCCAAAAATCCCTTATCCAATATTTTTTGAAGAATACATGAAGGTCATAAAACCTATTAGCAATTGGTTCATTGAAAAAAATCAAATTATATCAAAATTTATGGCCACATGAAGGCTCCCCATTTGCTACTTATGCATACACTCAATAGACTAATTTTGACATAAATTGCATACCAGACAGCCCTCCATCAAGAAAATGTAGTTTTGAAACATAAGAAAAATAAAGTTTTCCCTTCATATCCCATCACTATTGGAATGTGTAGTCTTTCTAATTTAATTTTATGCCCAAATAGAAGCCAACAACATTATACATTGTGGGTGGGATCCTTCAAAAAACATGATCCCTTAGAGAAAGTGTTAGATCATCTTAACCAACAAGGTGTAATATGATCATAATATCATGAAGAGTGACCAAAAGACTAAACATGCAAGAAATTCCTTGGATTTTGATGAGCTTCTAGAGCATAAGAGGCAAGCATAAAACATGGAACACATTTTTAAGCCAATGTTGAATGTAGTTCCTAAGATCATGCATCCATATTGATAAGAGTGAAACGTCCTCTTATCAATGAACAAGAACATATTTGACTACTGGAAAAAAATTAGACAAAGAATCTAAAGGCACTATAAAGGAACATGGAGGTAATCCTGATAATGATTTAGGAAACATTGAGAAAGTTAAAGATGGTAAAGCCACCAAACAAAAAGATAACAAACATGGAGGTAATATCAAGAATGATTCAGGAAACATTGAGAAATATAAATATGGTAAAGCTACCACACAAAACGAACACAATGCCACCAAGGAACAATGAAAAATTATAATCCCAACACTAGTAGTGACCCAAAGGATAACACAAGTATTATGATGGGTTTAGCCAGAGGATCTATAAACCTAACTTAAGCTTCATCATGGTTCCAATCTTTTCTCAATAAACATCAACAAGCATTGGATGATGATCTAGTAATGGTGTTGTAAACTCTCTCTTGGACAAGTAAAGAAAGGTATTGAAAAAAAAAAATCATAAGTGAGAGGGAACAAATATGAGATTGTTATCCAAACTACAAAATGTGAAAACAATGCATCTAATTGTAATGGCATTAATAAGAGTAGTCACTAGCATAAGATCCTCAATAAAATATCCTTGAAATGATGGAATAAATAAAACAAAAGGGTAAGAAAATAACCAATTTGGAGAATCAAGTCACATACTAGTTGGTCAATAAGCATAATATGAACAATTATTTTTCTTATTCGCAAAGGTTTGATGAAGAAGGTTTTCCCTTGTAGATTATTTACTTCAAATTTATTTTCATAGTGAAAGATATTTTCGATGATGTTTCAATCATTTTGGATCAGTTAGATCGGAGAATTGTGGTTATGATAATTAAGTTGCAAGATATCTTGTGGAAAGTGAAGTTAAAGTTGATCTTGGAAAATGTGTGCACCTCGAAGCTTGCCAATATAGATCAACTTGAACTGAGCATCCAATAAATTAAAGATAAAATAAGGGAAGTTGATGAAGCTATTAAGAAGTTGTTGTAAGAGTTCGATGAACTCATGCTAGATGCTCAAGATATCATTGAACAATGTAGTTTACCAATATTTAAAGATGAGGATGACTTCATCCCATTACCAAAACTGATCAACAAATCAAGAAATCCTTAAAAGATGATCAACAACTACTGAAAAAAATACAAAACACTAATCAAAACTTAATTAAGAGTTATATTGAAGAAATTATTCAATTAAATTTTCATAGGCCTCTAACCTCCAAAAATAATTTGTCTTCAACACCATGTAGGAAATGTGACATGCTCTAAATATATTTAGAACATGTCAAATTTCAATTTACAAAGCACTATTATGGAAATTAATGCTTGTGATAACTGGACAACTTCCATCTCCATTAGGTTATTGGACAACTGCCATACAGTTTCTTCCTCTTTCCCCCATCTCTTGTTGAGTGAATAGGGATCGGACTACAGGATGTGGCACAATGACTTTGGTGTGGATTTTTAGGATGTAAGATCGAAAATGTTTTACTACTTTGTACACCGCATAAGCTTGTTTGTTTATAGCAGGGTAATTTAGCTCGGCCCCTTGGAGATTAGTGCTCATAAATGAGACCAACACCTCATTGTTGTCATCGTCCTTCTGAGTTAATACTGCAACTAAATATTGGTTGGAGGAAAAAGTATAGAGGAAAAAATCATTGCTAAATTTAGGACTTCGCAACACTAGAGCTTGAGATATGGTAGTCTTAATATTACTGAAAGAAATATTTCATTCGTCATCCCACTGAAATTCAACATCTTTGTGGATCATTTTTCGTAAGGGTTTGATGGTTTCAGCAAAATCGGGGGTGAACTTCCTCACAAAATTGATTTTCCCAAAGAAGATTGCATAGCCTTTTTGTTGTCGGGTAAGGGAAGTTGCGCTATTCCCTTAATTCATTCTAGGTCTATGCAAATTCCTACTTGAGATATAATATGACCTAGTAGTTTCCCTTCCTCGAAACCAAAGATAGTTTTCTTAGGGTTTAAAGATATACCATATTTCCTACATCTTTTGAAAATATGGGTTAGGTGTTGGATGTGATCTTCTCTATTATTTGAATACACAGTCACGTCTTCCATATAAACTACTACACACTTGTTGATTAGTCCCCAAAAATCTATGTCCATGGCCCTTTGGAAGGTTTCCCCTGCATTGATTAACCCAAAGGGCATGTGTTTATAAGAAAAGGTTCCCCACTTGGTTTGGAAGGTAGTTTTCAATCATTATTCCTCTAAAACCAGAACTTGGTTTTAACCTGAAAAATCATCCCACAGGGAGAAAATCTCAGAACCAGACACAGTCTGCAAGAGTTGCCACATCAGTGGGACTGGGTAGTTGTCCTTTTCTGATGCTCTGTTGAGGTTTCTAAACTCCACACACAGGAGAATATCCCAAGACATTTTCCTGATAGGAACCAAATTTTCTACCTAGACAGAGTGTCTAACCTGAAAGATAATTTTATAATCTAGTAATTTCTTTAACTCCTGACACATGAGGAGTTCCAAAGATGGGTGATACTTCTGGAGATTTTGTTGGAAAGGTTTTACTCTGGATTTTTATGGGATTGTGTGTTGGATAATATGAGTATCATACGTTTTCAGATCTCGGTAGGACCACGCAAAAACATCTTGGTATTCTTTGAAAATTTTGAGATATGATTTCCTTTCTTCTTTAGACATTGTCTTTACTAGATTTATATTTTTAGGGTTTTTCGGGGTTCCTAGGTTCACAGTCTCGTACATGGGACAGGAGCTCCCTGTCTTTGTGTTTTTTGACCCTTTAAATTTTTCCCTTAAGTCAAAGAGGTTCTCCAAATTTGCTACCCCTTTCGGTATCATGTGAAACCTTGGTTTATTAGTCGAGTGATCTGTTTAACCTCTTTGTTCATGGGGATCAGTTTCTACTAGTTGCTCTTGGAATACTTCATCGTCAATAGCCAGGTCTTTAAAATTTTCCTTATTGGTTAAGAATTTTATGATCTATTCATCTCCTTTAAAGACCTTCCAATTATAAATATTGTTAGGCATTGATGGTTTTTAGACCAGTTCCACAGTGAACTAGGAGGCTTCATAGTCTTCTAAAGGGGATAGCCTCGAGGCAGCAGTGGCTAGGGAATCAGCAAGAGTATTCTTTGTTTTGGGGATTGTTGTAATGTTGAAGGATTCAAAATGTTCTATTAGCATGTGCACTTCCTGTTGATAATTCCTCAGGTTGGGAGAGTTGCAATGTATAATATTCCTTACTTTCCTAATGATAATTTCAGAGTCTCTGAAAACCTTTAGTTCTTTAACGTTTAATTACACGGCTTTATTTATACCTTGCACTAAACCTTCATACTCGGTAATGTTATTAGTGCATTCAAATTCTAGTCTGTAGGATGGGAAATTTCGTTTCCCCTTCGGATCAATGAGGATACATCTTGCTCCTGACCCCTCTTGCGACTTAAACCCATCAAAGTATAAGGTCCAAACTTGTGAGAGAAAATAATCAGCTTCTCCATGCCTACTAACTTCCTCCTCTCCCCTTTTTTTGTCTAGGGTTTCCAACAGAGATTCTTGACAGAAGAGGGTTTCTTCCACCACTACCAGTAAATTTACTTGAAAATACATTTTGGATTTCTGAGTAAGAGGTACATCATATGAGAGGGGAGAGAAATTGTCGAAATCATAAACGCAAGAGTAGTTGCCTAGCACGGGGAAATTTGTCGATGAGGGTTCGTTGAAGGCCTCCAAGTCGGTGAAAGTGTGTTTGAGATACCTTTCCTTATCGATCTTAATCTTGTTTGTGTGTCCCTTTAATGGAAACCAAAGGTGAGTACAGTCTATGCTAAAGTATCCATTCAAATTTTCGAACCAATCTTGACTAAGTAGCAGTCCATAAGCTTCTAGTATATCTACTACAATGATGTCTATTACATGAAAAAAATTTGGGTGTGTATCCTTTCTAATCATGACATCCTTGAGTTCTCAAATAACTTTCACCTGGGTTATGTCCAATTGTATCAAATGCTTATCACTTTTGAGAGGGACTGTGTTTAATTTCTTGCAAATAGATAATGGCATAACATTGGAGGATTCCCCTGAGCCAACTAAACAATTATGGAGGTTTTTGTTGAAGACTTCAAACGTTAAAAGGAACAATGGGACAAAAGGCTTTCATTTTTTATCTATAGAGGAAGCATTCACATTTGGTTTATTTTTTAGATCTTTGGGGGATGGATTTTCCCCTTGGCCAGTTCTTGTTATAGGAGTTTCTACTGACTTCTAGGCTTGTAATAGAAAGTCTTTTTGTTGAGGAATTATACACATGTCCATGACCGATACATTTGCCTTTAATCTTTTTAAATCTTCTACTATGTTGTAGTCTAGCTTGGGTGATTCTCATGTATGGATGTTTATAGGATTTATTTGGGAGACAAAAGGTGTTTTTAGGTGATCAGATGTTTGATTTCCTCTTGAAGTTTGGGAAATGGTAAGGTCATTTGAGACCGATTGACCCCTACTTTACGTTTTCACAACCAAAACCTCAACGAGTGGTTCTTCAACCTCAAATATATCATCGAAAGGCACTGTCAAGGCAGGATCCCACAACAGCATGGTTGTTTCTTCTGGAGGGTCAAATTCTTCCTGATCATCAATATTCATCGTTGAGCCACTTGATTGTTCGGTAAGGGAGACTTCGTCTAGGAACCGATTGGCCATCAAATTCATGGCATGCACCCATTGTGGGCGGTCTATTTCAGAGTGCTTCTCTTAATGATAAGTACAGAAAGAGTCGGATGCTACATTGGCCAAATCGATGTTTAAGTTGGTTGGGGGAGGTTAAAAATATTTGAACGGTGGGTTTCTTTTAGAAAAGGGTTTATAGGGCATTTGGCCTTGGTTTCCTTCCCCTACACTTCTTTTCATGTCTACGATTTCATTTGAAAACTTCTTTTTCATCCATTGTAGGTATTCTATGTCTCCACTTCCCTTTTTAGGACCTTGTTATGTTTGTTTCCCTAGGCATCTACTCAGCAAGAGTCCTCTCATGGGTGGAGGTTGAGCTTCCTTCTTAACTAGTGAGACCCGGCCCTCTTTACACCCCTTCATCTGGAATTCAATTGTTTTGGCTTCCTTGAAATTTTCAACTAGGGTATTCTTGGAAACCCTTTTTACAAACATGGAAATAGAAGCAAGGAGAGCATTAGTGTATACCTCAATTTGCAACTCTTGAGTGGGTTTAGCTTCAGGTTGAAATTTCTTCAGGGTAGTAGTAAATCGTTGATTGAAGTCTTTAAACTTTTCTTTTGAAATCATGGTGGCGGCGAAGAGTTTGGCCATTAAAGCTCCTATAGTGGTTTCTTATGCAAATTTGTCAAGAAAGTGTGATTAATGCTAGAGCTACGAAAACTATTTTTCTTGCCATCATTTTTATTGCTAGAGCTACGAAAACTATGTCATGCAGGTCGACAAAGTCCTTGGGCAAGTTGAATTCTGGGAGGCCGATGTCTTTCAGCTCCCAATTAATATTTACCCAGCTCTTTTCGCAATCGACCCATTTCTCCAGATTCTCTCACTGAGGTTCCTAAGCCATTTCACCTAGTATTCGGCCACTTTCCTAATCCAATCTATGATGTCTCTCAACACCCAAATGTCGTGCTCTTTGACGTCTCGAGCCTTTTGAACCACGTTGATGTAATCATTTCTTTCGACTGCTTGGTGATCCTTCTCATACCATATTTCCACGTCCTTGCAGGTCGTTAGAGCCATAAGGATGTCTTCTTGGAATTCGGCTATCCATGCAGTGAAAAGGTGTCATTCATTCGTGAATTTGTCATAGGCATCTTGGAACCCACTTCTCAAAAACATTGTGGCTTGTGTGGAGTCCTGATAGTATTTTTCCAAATGGCACAGATGTTCCAACTCCTTTAGTGCAGTAGCCATCTCCTTTTCATATCTTACTTCTCTATCCAAGGTGGAATTTGTGATATCCAACCCTGTGCTGATAAGTTTGGATGTCTTAGTGTGTTCTGTGTTGATCATCTTTTCCTCTATGGTGATGAGAATCGAACTATCCAACGTAAGCCTCTTCTTAGTGGTTCTCTTCATGATGGTTTTTCAAGTTAACTATCCCATACCCGCCATTTCTCCGGTTGGTAAACTTCTTGTCCTACTTACACCATGAGTCCATCATCCGGATGGTGTCGTAGAATTCATAGAACTTCTCCACGAAGTTTGTGTTTAGTCGCTCCTCTAGGTCTATGAGCTTGTAGTACTTTCTGGACTTTTGTCAAGAGGAAAACTCCAACACACCCTCCATTCTGATCATTGAATAAACATTTATGTGCATATGTATGGTCAGTTAGCCACTTCATAACCTCTATGCAAGGAACAACTGGGTTATGTTGGCTACCATATGCAAATAAGACCGTCGAATGTTTGGGAACACCTGATCATTGAGAACCCTTACGTCTGGGTCATTGTGTGGGATATACTCTGAGTACTCCTCTTGACTGATTCTATTGAAATGTTCCCCGCATTGTGGGCCATTACTTTGGATCTGGTGCCTGCCTCTGTATCCCTGAAGACTGGAGGTTGGACAAAAGATTTCTTTGTTGAGCTTCTTATGACTGGTTCTTCCCTGGGAGTGTATTCCAACTACCTCGTCGCACCAGGAGAAGAACCTTCACCTGTCTCAAATTCCTTTATCTTGGGTGCTCTCGGTGAATGTCTGGTGGTTGCATTTCTCGATGGAATTTTACCTGCAGTTAGAACATAGTTTAGAGACTATGCAAGAAAATCGGATGCATATATAAATCATGACCATCGAATTTGACAAACTTGAACACATACCTCTGCGGCTTGTTTAACCTAGTTTTGGTAATCTGAGGATCAACACAATCTTGAGACGCTCGCTTTTCTCCTTCGGATTCTTTGGAATTCAAACTTGTGCGCAGAATGAATTTGTTCAAAACCGTTGTAGAGATTTAAATAGGGATGAACTTACCTTATTGCATCATCCATTCAATTCGGGCTATGAGTGTAATTTCATTAAATCTACCGCCAGATGTTCAAAGATGTTTAAAATTCAAATTCATCACGGGTTGATGGCGTGGGAGCGGGTTGTAACGTGGCCTATCAACGGTTTCAAATTGTGGTTGTTCAATCGATGCACGAGGTAGCAACAAATGTGGGATGAATAATTAACTAGTTTATTAAATGTTAGAATCCAATCGTATCTTATGCCGAAAACATCCCATCATTTTTCTAGTCTAGTTGGTGAGTCAGGGGTCGAGATTCTACTTCAAACACTTTTTGTTGATATCTTCTTGCAAAAGCTTCAACACCGATCGATCTTTCCATACAGAGATGACATAGAAAATCTAACTAGGACCCAGGGAACCTTAATATGACTCGGGATGAAACTAGGTCGTACGAAACCCTTACGTGATAAAGACACATGGAATTCGAGACCGATGACTTCATTTGCTCGTGTTAATCGGAATTGGGACTTTCTTTAAGATATATGTTCTAAAACCCTATCTTATCTTGTCGACACCAAAAAGTATCGAGGATCAGTGATTAGTGATAAACCTACCCAAGTGTTCTTGGATAGACTCTCGCGAGCCGAGGGGGCAGAATGCAGAGCAGGATGGCGGATCGACGATATGTTTTTCGTAGACAAAATGATTTTTTTAACCTTTCTAGATTTCCCTGACCCCGATAAAGCACATCGGTCATTGGCTATTGGTGATTTATTTACGTCCTTTGCCAATGTCTATCCTGGCGTATTTTGTTGATGTCAAAGGGGATCTACTATCTCTTGAAACTTCGTGCAAATAACTTATGAAAAACAACTCCACCTTCTATCGATGTCGATGGGGATCGATGCTTGGTGACTATTGTAACTATGTGCTCTGTGTACCTGCTTGAATTTTTCCGACGCCGAACCTAAGCGCGTTAGGTGCAATGTTAGTTGTCAATTCTTAATTTAGGTTTCAAGTTATTTTAGACATGAGGTTTCATAAGTTCCAACAAACCTGACTTGATGATAAGAGTCATGAAAACAAAACAAATATAAACCATTCCCCAAAGTGAAATCGATTTAGACAGTAAAGAAAACAAGTGGTACCCAAAAAGTGATAAAATTTCATAAGGCTTTTAGGGTGTGTTGAGCGCTCAACACAACTAAACCCAAGTATACTATTATTCTAAACATCTAATTGCAATGTATATGGTGGGAACTAATCCAATTTTATCCTAGCTTTCGATATCAGGCTTAAGGATTTAAGTCCTTACCTCAGCTTACAATAAGTATAGGCATTGTGATAGCCTTTGTTTTGTGGTATTTAAGCATTGTAGTATAGCCTTAAAATAGGCATTTGAAAACATTAATCATTTGCTTGCATACTAACACTTTTTAATAGGTCCATTTTATTCATGAGGAAATAATCAAACCTCAACATAACCAATATAACCATGACTAACATCCATGTCCTTAATAGTGTTTGTAGACTAATACTTGCATGCATTTTTGTAGTGGAATGGTAGTAACTTGAACAATCAACAATGCTATAAGTAAACATATACATAAGCATGAGATACTCATCATCAAAATTAAACCATATTAGTGTCATCATCATATAAAATAGAGATAAACTAAAGCATGAACACCACATCTAGATAAATAACACTATAGTCATCTCAGCATTTCCATTCACTTGAGTGTGCACTAGGAGGTGGCCCCTATAGTAGCTTATCAGAAGAATAAAACATGGTGAGGTCAAGACATATTGATCATCCGGGCAATTTCCATTCAAATTTTACATTAGGCATAGGGATACTCACAATGCTTTGCAGTTAGATTTATGTTGACCAAAATATGGGTCAACAATGGCATCATAGTAAAACTTTTTGAAAGTATCCATGGAATTTAATTCATTATACATCTTAAGCCTCTAGTAGTAGATGTCATGGCACTAATGAGTAAAATATATAGTAAGAAAGATGTTGCACATTTGTATGAGTTGTGGCTCCCTCTAAGGCATGAGGTCCTCTACAAGGGTCAATTTTTAATTAGGTCGATATAATATCAAGCAACTTGGCTTCAAGAATTCAAAAAGTTTGTGAAACCCCAAATAATCAAATATTGGAGTTTTAAATGGCTTCATACTTAATGGATATTATGTTTCCCCTAACTCATTTCTAGGAAGGAGGCTCAAAATTATTCATAGCCTCCCATCTAGGTATATTGTTAGGATCTATGTAAAGGTAAGTGCAACATAATATGAATTTCTATTTGATAGTTGTTAGAAAAACAGGATCACAGAAAAATAAAATAAAACAAATTTGGAAATAAAAGACAGAAGATACATAATACAATAGAGACATAGATATACATGGTTCACCTAGTGTGGGCTACATCCACCAGAGAAATTGCCAGGTCCTTCCTTTTTATTATCCAGCAAAATGAAGGGATACAACCAACAACACACACGTTGTAACTTTCTCTTCTTTCTCTCACAGTCTCCTCTCTCATAATACAATATTTTCCATAATACACCACCGCAATACAATTCCCTCATAAAAGAGGGTTTCCTTCTAGGGAAAAAATCCCTAAAAATAACTTCTACCATCAAATTTGCGACCTTATAATGGACGGCCTAGATTGACTACGAAATTACAATATTTTACAAGGCAATTTTTCCCAAATTTTCACTTCGAGCACGTTTCCCCCGAATCCCAAGCCAAGGGGGGCTACAAAAATTGGCGTCTCTCCCCCCCGGACCCCCCTAATGACAGTTGTGGGGGGGGAATCACCCCCCCCCACCCCGTTAGGGAATGGCACGGCTGAAACAAACCTCTAAATCAAAAAGATAATCAAGCTCCACAACCAACAATAGTTTCTTGGTAGTCTTATACGAAATTGTGTCCAAAAATCCCTTGTCCAAGATTTTTTGAAGAATACATGAAGGTCATAAAACCTATTAGCAATTGGTTCATAGAAAAAAATCAAATTATATCAAAATTTATGGCCACATGAAGGCTCCCCATTTTCTACTTATGCATACACTCAATAGACTAATTTTGACATAAACTGCATACCAGACAGCCCTCTATCAAGAAAATGTAGTTTTGAAACGTAAGAAAAAAAACAATTCCCTTCATATCCCATCACTATTGGAATGTGTAGTCTTTCTAATTCCATTTATGCCCAAATAGAAGCCAACAACATTATACAGTGTGGGTGGGATCCTTCAAAAAACATGATCCCTTTGAGAAAGTGTTAGATCATCTTAACCAACAAGGTGTAATATAATCATAATATCATGAAGAGTGACCAAAAGACTAAACATGCAATAAATTCCTTGGATTTTGGTGAGGTTCTAGAGCATAAGAGGCAAGCATAAAACATGGAACACATTTTTAAGCCAATGTTGGATGTAGTTCCTAAGATCATGCATCCATATTGATAAGAGTGAAACTTCCTCTTATCAATGGACAAGAACATATTTGACTAATGGAAAAAAAATAGACAAAGAAGCTAAAGGCACTATAGAGGAACATGGAGGTAATCCTGATAATGATTTAGGAAACATTGAGAATGATAAAGATGGTAAAGCCATCAAACAAAAAGATCACAAACATGGAGGTAATGTCAAGAATGATTCAAGAAACATTGAGAAATACAAATATGGTAAAGCTACCACGCAAATAGAACACAATGTCATCGAGGAACAATGAAAAATTATAATCCCAACACTAGTAGTGACCCAATGGATAACACAAGTATTAGGATGGGTTTAGCCAGAGGTTCTATAAACCCAACTTAAGCTTCATCATGGTTCCAAGCTCTTCTCAATAAACACCAACAAGCATTTGATGATGATCTAGCAATGGTGTTGTAAACTCTCTCTTGGACAAGTAAAGAAAGGTATTGAAAATAAAAATTCATAAGTGAGAGGGAACAAAAATGAGATTGCTATCGAAACTACAAAATGTGAAAACAATGCATCTAATTGTGATGGCATTAATAAGAGTAGTCACTAGCATAAGATCCTCAATAAAATATCCTTGAAATGATGGAATAAATAAAACAAAAGGGTGAGAAAATAACCAATTTGGAGAATCAAGTCACATACTAGTTGGTCAATAAGCATAATATGAACAATTATTTTTCTTATTCGCAAAGGCTCAATGAAGAAGGTTTTCCCTTGTAGATTATTTACTACAAATGTATTTTCATAGTGAAAGATATTTTCGATGGTGTTTCAATCATTTTGGATCAATTAGATCGGAGAATTATGGTTATGACAATGAAGTTGCAAGATATCTTGTGGAAAGTGAAGTTAAAGTTAATCTTGGAAAATGTGTGCACCTTGAAGCTTGCCAATATAGATCAACTTGCACTGAGCATCCAATAAATTAAAGATAACATAAGGGAAGTTGATGAAGCTATTAAGAAGTTGTTATAAGAGTTTGATAAACTTATGCTAAATGCTCAAGAGATCATTGAACAATTTAGTTTACCAATATTCAAAGATGAGGATAACTTCATCCCATTACGAAAATTGATAAAAAAATCCTTAAAAGATGATAAACTACTACTTAAAAAAAATACAAAACACTAATCAAAACTTAATTAAGAGTTATATGGAAGAACTTATTCAATTAAATTTTCATAGGACTCTTAGCTCCAAAAATAATTTGTCTTCAACACCATGTAGGAAATGTGACATGCTCTAAATATATTTAGAACATGTCAAACTTCAATTAACAAAGCACTATTATGGCAATTAATGCTTGTGATAATCCAACCTAACCTTAATTTAGGTGTAAATTCTAAAACATAATAAAGATCAAACACGTAAGAACAAAGGCACTCTAGTGACTACGGAGAAGCTTGATTAACTAAAAAACTGCCATGTACAACAATTATATATATATAT
>JASDQU010688172.1:27221-54786 GCA_032191745.1 Picea mariana
GAAAAACACAAGACCTCTGAGTCAGGAAGATAATCAGGCTCCACAACCAACAGCAAGGAGACTTGGAGGAATGCATCAAGACTCAAGGTAAGACATGTTGATGTATTCATTCTCTACTTGATTAATATATATATCTATATGGTTTTACCATTTCAATGCATATGTATTCAATGTTTAATACTTGTTTGTGGTAGATATGATATTTCCTTGAGTAGATCGGATTAGATCTAGGCTAGATTTGAATTTTCCTAAAGCTAAAGGAGGTTTGAGTATTGTTATTTGTTGTCTTTTGTGTGCAAGAAGCAGGTTGCGGGAGCTAGAGCTAGATCTTTGGAGCTGCAACAACCAAGATATGTAAGGACAACCATCGATCTAAGAGGTATGTCATTCTATCTTCTTTCTTAAATAGGAAATTATCTAGTAGATCTAGGGAGATTTGTATAGTGGTTTATCCTGCTATCTATCATTGCTTATCCATTGGTGATATTTATCTGTAATAGAACTGACAACTCCAGTGGGGAAGGATCTTTTATTCTTCCTTAGTTTTGTTTCCCTTTTTTCTTTACCTCAAAAACTTGTGTCTATAGACTTGTAATCTTCCTTGCCACTCTCTCAAAGACTAAATTTGTCAGATCTGTCGGAATTGGGCCAGATTTGGGCCTTGTTCCTAAATTTTGAACATGGTCGCGACTGGTTGGTCCAAACCAAAGCAACCAATCATGGGTTGCATGATTGTTGGGCCACGACCACCTAAAAATGGTCGTTAGTTTCATACCTTCTAGGTTGCAACTTCCCTTGTAGGTGACTTCTTTTCATTTTTTTTTTAATTTTCCCTGATCAAATCTGAACTTTTCCTAGTCTTGTAAGCATGTTAGGGGTCTGATAGAATAGATCTTCTCCCTGTGTGAGCCACTTCATTTCTATTTGAGTATGAATTAAATTTCAGTCTTCTTAAGTGTTTTGGTTGGGTTGGTTTTCTTGAGTGAGCTCACTTCCTAGTGAGGGGAGATTTGGGCAGCATCCCCAATAGATCATTTCAGATCTGGTAGCGTGTCTTTGTCCCTTTTGCATCCAATTTGTGTTTGTCGAAATGTATTCTATTGCTAGGTATCTCTCTCAATTTTTGGGTTTTTTTTATCCTGTGTAAACATTAGAGTGTGTTAGGGGGAATCACTACCAATATCACATATCCCTTTTCTCGTTGTTTGTTGTTTTGATGTGCATAATCATTTTCTTAAATTAGAAGAAAATTGCATTTCCAAACAAATGAAAAACAAAACATTCTAGGGAAAATATTTTTGGTGCTTTGAAAGAGATTGCATTGGTGTGTTTTGCATTCAAGGATCTTGTTCATTTATTTGGGTTTCCTTGCATGGTTGTTGCATGATTGTGAGGTTGTCTTGTTGATTTCTAAAATTGAAAAGGAAAAGCTTATCTTCGCTTCATTAGTTAGAGTTCATCGAAAGAAAAAGTTGCATATTTTGCAAGAATATTTTCTCTTCTTTGGATTGGTAAAGAGACAAAAACATCATTGAAGTTTCATTTGTTCCCTTTCCTAATCAATAACCATAAGAAAAAGAACACGTAATCTAAAATTAATTAGACTATTTTTCTTGGTAGAAAAACAACAAAGATAGGATTAGGGCCTTGGTGTAGGATTGGATAATTAATATCCAAGGCCACATAATCAAAACCTAGAATTCATTAAAAAGTGTTTAAATCCATTATCACAATGAGTGTGTCAAGAATCTCCTCTAACATAGGATTCAATCATGAGGTCACATTGGGGCAAGTAGAGTGATATCCCCTCTATTCTTGTCTTGGTGTTTTCTAGACTACTTCGACTACTATGTGTATGGAGGTCTCAAAAGTGTCATGCCTCCCTGAGAGGTAATGCTTATTGAGGCTTCGAGCTTAGTTTCCCTTCCCATATGTGTGTTTGTACCTTTGAATATTCGCTCGGTCACCAATTGTGTGGTGGTAGCCATAATGACTTTTCCTAGGTATCTATAGAGGTGACTGTAGGTGGGAATTTCCTACAGTACGTAGGGAAAACATTTGATCCTTGCTTCAATTCCCTCAGAGGGTGACTACCTTAATAAAGGGTATTTTCACTAGTCAAGGTTGTTACATGTGGTTTATAATAATTTTTATTCACACCTTCGCTATCCAATCTTATGGGGACTTGATATCTCTCAGAGAGTTGGTTTTTCAGAAGTTTCCTTGATCCATTGGTTTTTCTTGTTGATAGCCTAGATTTGTTAGGGGTCTACTCTTTGGTTCCAAGTCTAAGTTGTTCATAGGATTAATTGATATTTTGGTTATAACAAATTTTTTTGACTGTGGATGAAAAACCACTTCGTTGGTCCCGTCGACAATGAGGACTTGCGCCTATAACAGATGAGCAACCACATATTAAGTGACGAGCAGTCGGTGACAAAGAGTTCATAGAATCAAACAGAAGGTCTAAGGAGAGTGATACCTTTGAAGTTAAAGTGGTCAAAAAAAGTCCTCCACCTCATTTTAACCTTCCTTTCACTAGTCCTAATGACCTCGTACTTTTCCAATTTAGGGAGATCTTCAGTGAGACATTTTCCTTTCTTAATTATCCTCACACCACATTGGGCTCGCATGTTTCGTCCAGTGTGTCTAAGCCTTCAATCCAATCAATGAGCATTACAGGGGGCACCCCAGTGATGTTCACCTTGTTGTCCCTTAATTCCATTGGACCTACACCTTATATTCCTATTTCATTAGGTGTCTCCATCTGAGGGATGTCGACCATGTCTTCTTTTTCTTCCATGAGTATACCTATCATTAACACTCTCATCCCATTTGTTGTAATTTTTGCACCTGTATATCCATCTAGTGGGGGGGATAGCCTTGTTTTCAATGTCGGGAGTGGAACTTCGTCCACCTCTAGTATTCCTATAGGCATCTCGGTGGTGTCAAATGTTGTTTTTCCATTTGGATGGAATGTATCTAGACAATTTGGGGTTGCTCCTGGCCAAGTTGGAAGTAATAATGTTTCTAAGGGTTTTAACATTCCATGGGGTACTACACCGATCCCTGGAATCTATATTCCTTCCAAATTTACCTCTATTCATGAGGGAAATTATGGTCTAGGGAGTAGTGGGTATTCTATTTATACCATTGTTTCTGGGGGGAATTATTTTTGTGGGGTGGTTATCCTCTTATCCAAACTTCTGATCCTGGAGGTTACTTTTCTAGGGATAGTTTTGGTCAGGGGAGTAGTTTTCCTTTAGGATTTGTGTCTACTCCTAGAGGTAATCCTTTTGGGGGAATGTTTGGTCCTATAAATGAAAATATTTCTAGGAGTCTTTTTATCCCCAAAGGAAATCATGTTGGGGTTATGTTTGACCTCGGGAGAAGCCATGCTCCAAGGAATGATTCCATCCATGGGGGAACTAACTCTTTTGGAACATATAGAAACACGAACATGGGGGGACCTCATGGTCCATCTGGGTCACAGGATTCTTATTCATCCACCCAATATTCCTTTTCCAACACTTTGTTTCATTTCTTGGCGATGTTATACTTGTGGGTTTGTCTCATTTGACAAATGACCCCATTCTCCATGATCCTCTATGTTTGGACATACCTGCCAACTTACCATCTAACATACCAAAGTTTGATGGAAATCCAGGAGAATACATGTCCACACATATCATCAACTATCACTTGTGGTATTCATACAACTCTTTGATGGATGACAATGTTAGACTACATCTTTTCTAAATATCCCTAATTGGAGATGCCACAAAATGGCATATAGAAATTAAGGCACTTCCTTTTCTAGCTTCAATAACTTGGCCATGGATTTTTTTATGCACCTCCAATTAACCATTAGGTACATGACTAGGACATATTTATTGGAATCTATACATCAATATACATCCAATCACATTTATGATCAAATTCATGAGTGGATACGAAGGCATAGAATGATCAAAGCCACAATTCTTGACCAACTCCTCATGGAGTGGTTCACCAAATACCTCTTGCTACCTATCACCAAGGACATTTCTATGGTAGGGGCGGCTTTTGAGGAGAAAGTTATATTATGTGCTCAACTTGTAGACTTGATCTATTCTTAGTTTGGAACACTCTATGATATCATAATTCATACTCTGAGGTTTTCAATGGATTCTCAAAGGCCGAACCTAAGACCCCATGTCGATGGTGTGGTTGGTTCTATTTCCAGTACATATGTGGGTCAATTAGTTGAAAATTTAGGTAGCATGAACATCTCATCAAACCCACCAGCTACTACACCCACCACCCAAACTACACAAACTCTCATTCAACCCTCTAAGGTGAATTCAGTGCAATCCATGCAACTAAAAAATCCTCAGCAACCTAGGGGGAAGAAGAAGAATAAAAATAAAAATTCTAACAATGAATGTGGATCCCCTCAAACCCAAAACTATACTAGGGGAGGCATGAAATAGAATAAAAATAACAAGTTTCCCTACAATATTTTTGGGGAATACCATCATACTCACCAGTGTCCCAAGATGAATGAGATTCAATGCTACGTTTCCCAATAGAAGGCTCCCCAAAATCATGTTGTCTTGACCCATTTGTTTCCCCCCCAACCACAACAAATGGCTGTGTCAAATCCTGCCCCTATGCAATTGGGCATGGTAGGTACTCCTCAATTTGATTGGTCATCCTCATATGCCAACATTATAATGTGTGATCGAATGGTTTCTTTACAAAATTGAGCACACAACTTTGAAACTCTCGAGGTAGGTCTTGTGAATCAGGAGCCAACATCCTCTTCCTAGCTTGGTTCTCCTTTACAGATAGAGAATATATCCTTCGATACATTGCTTCTCGAACCCAATGTTTTTCTTCGATGCACGATGCATAATTTGAATACACGAGCCACCCACAAATATAATATTGTGGAAGACCTGGCCCAGACACCATGTGCGATGTCTAGTTTAGAAGTCCTCTAAATATTCCCCATGAAACAGAAATCATTGTTATAATAAATAGGTGGGGTTGATACCTCGAAGTATAGTTTAATCGCAGTTCACTTGGACCACACTTGTAATAGTATCTCCCACCAAATTTCCTTTCGAATTCACTTGAGAGTGGATGAAAGAAAAATATTTTGTACCATTGTCGATAAAGGTGCCTCTACTTTCATTATGTCCATTTTATGTTGGAAATCTCTTGGCTCTCCAAATATCGACCCATCTAACACCAATTTGAATTGTTTTGATGGACACACATTCACACCTCATGGTATAATCACTACATTACCCAATGATTTAGGTGCTAAGACTGTCTCTATTGAGGTGGAGGTGATCGATGCCCCTCTGGAGTATAATTTACTATTGGGGCGCACTTGGTTCTATGAGATTGACAACAATTTTCTCTGTCAATACGATCTCTTTATTTACTAGTGGATACCTCAGATATTTTAATCCTGGGGTGGTACCAAGTCCTTTGAATGTAGAGTCCTATGGGGACCACATGTTTCTCATTGCTGTTGAGATCGCCTCTTCAATGATTTGTTCAGCATCAACTGACACTAGCTGTTGGCACAGGACAATGACCCCCAACACTGACATTGTGACTCATCTCGAGTCACCCACAAACTCCAACATATTTCACTGCCTATGGTAGTGCTTCATACATCTTTGTTATCCACTAGAATTACTCCTGAGTTTGGTTTCTCTTCTCTGTCATGGCCTCTACCACCTACACGGTGACTGGAGGTATTAATATCTCTCCCCCTCCAAGCCTATCTTCTCTATGCTCAATTTTTCTACGTCAATCTCCATGACCAACTTCTCTGCCTTCTCCTGCAAGTGCTCTAACTGAGCCTGTGCTGCCATCTTCTGCACCTGCACTGCTTTTTCCTCTGCCTGTAGGCTCTTCATCTCTGCAGTTGTCTTGATCTTCTATGGTAGTGACATTGTCTTATGTGACTTCTTTACATATTCCATTGCTGCATGCAATTTGTATTCCTTCCCATGCAGCTCTTGTAGGATTCCATCCTCTAAGAGTTGTTTCCACAGTTGGGCGCTCTTTTCCCACAACCTTGTCATTCTATGTATATTTTGTGCGATGTTCTATGCAGATGTTGTTGCATCCTTCTCTCTTTGTGCTCTGACTTCTGGAGGAGTAGTAGGTACTGCGTGCTCCTCCAACTCCTTGATTTGTTCCTTATACCGCTCCATATCCTGCATTATTTTCCTTATCTTCTCTTATTAATATGCTCCCTCTGATTCTTCATTGTCTTAGATGGCTTGAAATAATACATTTATCTGTTTCTCCATCTCGTCCAATTTTTGTTGTGCTATCTTCCTCACTTGGCCTTCTTGGTTAACTGCCTCCTTGAGTGGGGTGTTGTCTTCCTACGCCAACTGTAAGTTCATCGCATCAGACCTTACCCTAGACTGAATCTCCTACGCGACACTAACCTGTAATTTATACAACGCCTTTGTTGGAATCTTGGGAAAAGCCAAGTCCAATGTCTCAATTCCTTTTAAGGGATTTTGTGATGTCTCCTCATCAACAAATAGCATCTCAGGTCTTATGATGAAGTTTACACTCCCCCGCATCGTGATCTGCATTGTCTCTCCAGTAGGTGTTCCTTCTCTAGTCTACATTGGTTTACCTTTCTATTGTTTCTTTGCCCTGATCTTCAACTGCTCCAACGCAGTTTTCACTTCCTTTATCTGCTCCAAAATCGACACCCTGTGATTCTCGACATTCTCTGATACTTCTAACAGTTGATCTTCGACTGTGGTGGCTATCAGCTTCACATCATCTACTGTCAGTGATGTTTTCATTGGGGTTTTGTGGGCCTTTGCCTTCTTTTTGGAGCCACTTTCTTTCTCCCCTGTTCACTTCTTTTGGGCATCTAATGGTTCAAATGCCTTTGGAATATGTGTATTCATGTCTGCATCCTACCCAATTTCTTCCTCCACATGTTTCTCCTGTGTCTTTGTTCTTATTCCTTCTGCTCTCACCTGCTCTATTATTTCCCTTGGTTCCTGTGCTATGCGCGGTGGGTTCCTTATAGAACCATGTTGTGATTTATTTTGTGTCTTTATTTTATTTTGAATGGGGTTTCTTGTCCCCACTAGACCTTATGTCATCTTATTCTTCTTACTAGCGCCATTCCTTCACGTCTGCTACGCGAGGATTGCTCTACCCTGCATTTGAGTTTGTACTGTTCACGTTGTTTTTGGGATCATTGGAACTTTCCACTCCTCAGGCCACTCCTTGATGTCCATCTGCATGTCTTGTGTCATCGTGTAGTAACTCAACTGTAGCCACTCCTTGGTTCGATCCCTCTTTTCCTGTAGCCACATGCTATGGCATGATGCTTGGAAATTTTCTATCTGTCCAAACTCTTGGACAGTTTCTCGGGAAATCCTCCATGTGTCTGCCAACATGTTCTGGATCTTCATCAAGTACAGAGTGAATACATTGTTGTTTATTTTCTTTTCCTTTGGTTTCGTCGTGTTTCGAAGTGATGTGTAGTGAGATGCACCACACTTTCCTGTCCTCTATAGGAACAAACTATATCTTGGTTCTTCCCATCCTACCAATATAATGAGGATAAGTAACTACGAGTAGTGGAACTCAAAGCCCCAATCCTGCATGTCCTTGCAATCCTCCAAAAATTAGTTAAGTAGATAAGGGGCCCAGCTCATCGATCTCCCCTTTGTGCACTACACTATAGATACTACCACTCATGTCAGTACTTCTACCACTCCTGTCGGCACTTCCTCCTTTCTGAACTTCCACATTAATTTGCAACCTAACATCCTTGTCACAAATATCATTGCAGGATCATTGATATCACTGATCTTGATTCCCTTGTTACCTCTCTCTGCGCCATACTTATCCTTGATTTCTTCGGAGATGGATTTTGCTTTCGTTTTTTCCTCTAAGTACTTTTCTGGCTTCTCCCCATCTGTGAGTAGCCTCATGATTGTTGTGATCAAATCAATGTTAATAGGCATCGGCTTATCCATCCATAGAATTCATCCATGCACTCTTGCTAGGAGTTGATTCACACATCCATTGATTTGTTTATAGTGATCGAAGTTTGGTATATCCAGTAATTCATTATTCCCATTTTGTAGAGCCCCAGGATCCACTGCACAGGCTCCAACAGTGGCACGCCTGATGGGCCTTCTCCCCTACTCTCCAAATAATTATGTGGCACCAAATATGGGAATTTGACTGCGTATTTTATGTCATGATCAGATTATTTGATGGTATCTACTCCTCCCACCATCTCATCCTCAACCTTCACTCCCTCAGGGATATTTGGCATCACGATTTCCAATTCTGCCTATGTGCGCAATATTCCTTGTGCACTGCTCTCAGCTCACGCCTTATTCTTCCCTTGTGGGGATGGTACCTCAACCTCTAGTATGTCATGGTTCTCTATTTCATGCTATGCTTCTCACTCTAGGTCCTGTTGTGCTAAATCAATGGCATGTTCATCCTATTGCGGCCCTTTTCCCTGGGACGCATCAGATTTTGTTCTCTCTACATCCCCCTCTGGATACCCAGCCTCCTGTGATGGGTTTTGTTCCTCCTCCACATGCGTGGTAGGAGGACCATACTCTAGCATGTGAATCGCATCCACATCCATGACTGTGGGCATCTCTCGCATACCTGTTTGTGTCACCTGAACATTATTTCTCATGTTTCGATCGACCCTGCTCGGTGCTCTGACTATCGGTGGCGACATCCTTCTGAAATTCGAACTACTAACCACAAATATCCACTTGTTGTTATCACTTCACACCCTCTCACACTCAACTCTCGCTCTTCATTCTTCTCCTTAGTTTAAAAATGGAAATGACCACATTTCCCCCCTTTTTTTAACTTTATAGCAGGACGACGAAATGACAGTTGTTCCACACTGATAGTTTTCACTTTTTCTCTTTTTCCTGTGTGATCCAATTTTATACATGTCAACTATTTCTCATCGTGCATTTTTTTCAACACTGATTTGTCTGCAATGCAGTTGTTGCACGCATTTTCCTCCTCTTCATGCATGGTAGTAGGCCCATACTCCAACATGTGAATCTCATCCACATCCACGATTGTGAGCATCTCTTTCATCCCTGTTTGTGTCACCCGAACACTATTTCTCATGTTTCGACTGACCCTGCTCGGCGCTCCGACTCTCAATGGCAACATCCTGCTGAAATTTGAACTACTAACCACAAATCTCCACTTGTTGTTATCACTTCACACCCTCTCACACTCAACTCTCGCTCTTCATTCTTCTCCTTAGTGAAAAAATGGAAATGACCACATTTCCCCCCTTTTTTCGACTTTATAGCGGGATGACAAAATAACAGTTGTTTCGCACTGATAGTTTTCACTTTTTCTCTTTTTCCTGTGTGATCCAATTTTATACATGTCAACTATTTCTCAGTGCCCATTTTTTTCAGAACTAGTTTGTCCGCAATGCACTTGTTAACGCTAACCATTCTATTACATCAAAACCTCTAATGTTCTCCTATTTTTTTGTCTTTTTTTTACCTTTCTTCTTTTTATGGATTTTTGTCTTTTTCTTCTAACATTTTCTATATACAATATGTACAATCATACCTCCTCTTTATGTTTTTACCTCAGGTTTTTAGGTCAACTTTCTTGATATAGTTTTAGTCGACTATCATTCACTAGTCCTCTAAGATTCTTTCTTGCAAGATATTTCAGTTGCACAACACCTCCATTTGTGATAGCCTCTACCTGATAAGGCCCTAACCAATGCATTTTGAACTTCTTGGGATGTTGTAGATACCTACTATCATAGAGGAGACCTAGATCTCCTTCCTTAAATATTTTCTTCTTTATGTGCCTATCATGCCAAGATTTGTCCTTTGCTTTATGTACTTCTCGATGAAATCCTGCTAAAACCATGTCTTCTTCCAGCTCCATCAACTGATCCAATATTTCTTGCACAACACCTTCTTCTATCATGTTGGTGATTGCAACAATGCACATACTACGTATTATATAATCCAATGGAACCACTGCTTCTTTCCCATACACCAATCTGAATGGTGTCTTTCCTGCAAGCTTCTTGAATGTAGTCCTGTAAACCCATAATATTTTTGATACCTTCAAATCCAAGTCATCCCTATTCACATTGAAAATATTTGTCAATGCATTCTCTAGAATCTTGTTAAAAGATTCTATTGTACCATTTTCCCGGGGATGGTAAGCTGTGCTCTTCTTATGGTATATCTCAAATTATTCTGTCATAGCTCTAATTGTATTGTTAATAAAAGGATTTCCCTGATCACTCAACAAAATTCTAGGACATCCAAATCTAGTCACCACATTCTCAAAGAGAAATCGCGACGCATTCCTTCACTGGAGTTGTTTCTTCCCATCTAGTTAAATATTTTGTCGTAGTGATGATGTATTTGGCTCTTGATCTTCTTTCTGGTAGATTAATGGGTCCAAGTAAATCAACATCCCATTTATCAAATACCTATAAAGTTACTTGGGGCATAAGTGGCATTTCATCCCTTCTGGATGGTTTCCCCACTCTCTGACATACATCGCAGGTCTGACAATATTCTTTTGCATCCTTATGTACTGTAGGCCACCATAATCCTGCACATAGTACCTTCTTTGTTGTAGGATTTCCTGCATAGTTCCCTCCAGCTATCCCTTCATGTGCTTCCGCTAGAACCATGGAGCATTCATGCTCCATCACACATCTTCTGAGAATTCCATTTTCACCTAGCTTTTATAAATGACTTGCAATCAGTTGATACTCTGCAACGCACACTACCAATTGTTTTTCTACGCGACAGTAAATTTCTTGGGAGCCATTCCTGTGCTAAAAAATCCAACAATGTTAGCAAAATAATCATCAGCAATCTAAACAGAAAATAATTTAGCATCATGAAAATTCTCCTCCAATTTATTTGGCTCCTCTCCATTAGTAATTCTTGACAAATGATCTGGTCTTTCATTCAGCTTCCCTAGTTTTACCATGATTTCAAAATCATATTCTTGAAACAATAACAACCATCTACAAATCCTTCCCCAAACACTGGCTTGTTAACTAGGTACTTCAAAGAAGAATGATCTGTAAGCATCTTAAAATGTTGAACCAATAAATAATGTTTGAAATTTTGTAAGGCATACACCATATCCAAACCTTCCCTTTCTGCAGTATTATAGTTTTGTTCATACTCAGATAAATGTCTACTAGCAAAAGACATTTGGTGATCAATGTCTCCTTCACCTGGTTGTGCCAAAATGGCTCCAAGTCCAATGGATGAAGCGTCCACATGCACATGAAATGATTTTTTTCAATCTGAAAAGTTCAAAATTGGTGTTGTCACCATCTTCTCTTTTAATATGTCCAATCTTTCTTGGCATTCATCATTCCATTGAAACCTGATGTCTTTCTTTAGTATCTTCTCCATGGGAGCAGTAATCTTTGCATAACCCTTTATAAATTTCTTGTAGTACCCTGTGTGGAACAATGTTTCTCTCAAATAGCGCATTGACTTTGGTAGTGGTAAATTGACAATAAAACCAAACTTTGGAGGGTCTACTATCAAGCCCTGTTTGCATACAATGCGTCCAAGTAGGATGCCAAAAGGTGTACTGAATATACATTCTAAATGTTCAAAGAAACCTGGCATTGCCTACATATTTATAACATTAACCTCAAAATTTCTACATGTTCCTTCAATAAACTGAATATTGTCCAATCATCCAGATAGACTTCCAAACATTTATGTATAAAATCATTGAATGCAACTACTACTACTCAAGAAAATATTGTTAGTGCATTATTCAAACCAAATGGAATTATTGTGTACTGATATGACCCCCACTTTGTTTCAAATGTGGTTTTGTACCTGTCCTTCAGAGCAATTATGATCTAATCATAACCTGAAAATCCATCTGTGAAGGAGTAGACTTCATGTCCTCCCACATTCTCTAAAACTTCATCTGTAAATGGAGTAGGAAAAGAATCATGCAAGCATGCATCATTTAACTTCCTCATATCCACACATATCCCAATCCCTCTAGTCTTCCTTTCCTAGACCACCATTGGACTAATCCACTCTGATTCTTCCATAGGCTCTATGATTCCTAAATCTAACATTCTATCAATTTCTTCCTTAACCTTCTTCTTATAGATGGGGTTTAATCTGCATGGTCTCTTTCTCAATGGTATTGCATCTGGTCTGAGGGGTATCTTCATCTCTCCAAGTTCTCCTGCTACCCCTTTCATCTTTGAAAATGTGGCTGGGAATAAATCATTTTATTTGCGTCATAATTCAGTTATCTTTGCCATTGTCTCACTATCGCAGTAGTATCCAATGCTGGCTATCTTGGGTTTCTCTTCAATCCCAATATTGAGCTTATTAATCATCATTGGTGCAGTAAATTCTTCTTATTGTAACTGAGGTCCTTCTAACCCTCTTTCTTCTTCCCCTTCTATTATCTGTATGTCACGTGGGTTGTCTTCTACTTCTTCATCCTCTACAACCTGATAACACTAAACTAATTGTTCAAGTATTTCTTTTCTATAGTCTCTGTCTACTTTCACTGCGTCTACCCCATATTCTTCAAATATCTTCCTTTTCATCCTTTTTAATTCCATATCCACCCATGGATTATCACTTTAAAATGAAAAGGTCTTAATAATGTTTTGTTGCACTACGCCTCAACTCACAGTTTCTTTGCGCAGTTCCTACTCCTTTTACCAATTTCTAGGTATTACTTCCAATGTATGAAAAAAATAATGCATCCATTCCCCTGGAGGTACCAATATCCAGTTAGTGACACAATCATTTATATGATGTCATGGTTTCCCTCTTCCATCATACTTCTGTAAAGGTCTATCATGTTGACTCCTACCAAATATTATGCGCATTGGTTTCTTACAGTAATACTAGTCCTGAAATACCTCCTTATGTGCACCCCACCATCATGTAGGTGTGTCCCTTAGTGCTATATCCAACACTAGTAATATCTGACTATCCAAAACCTCTGATTCAAACTTTGTCAGGAATTTTTCTAAATTGTCCTCTTCAGTAAATGTGGGAAATTGTCTTACTTTTGGCCCAACCCATCCTATTGCATGTGTAACTATGGAGCACCTCCTAATAAAGACTTCATGCAATATTTGTTGCCAGTTTTCTACTCCAGTATCTGAATCTAACATATCGGAATTGATACTCCTCCAACTGAGTACTCCATCTGCATTTAGATTCACATAGTCTTTCTCTCGTGCAGTAGTCCTATACAACTGGATGACATCATCCTCTAGAACACTGTCAGGCATAGGTTCCACATATATTTCAAAATCTAAGGGATTTAAAGGTGCTACTAGCCTAAATTTCCCAGCTTCAAATATCATCTTTCTAGTCTTCAAGTTAATTATATCCTGATTGTCAAAGGCCCAATCAATTCCCAATAGTGATGGAAGTGGTATAGACTCATCCACCATATCCATTAATTCAAAATCTATTGTGGTGCACACACCATCTAAATCTATTGTTGTATTCTTCAATCTACCTATGGGAAACACTCTCTCCTAGTTTGCTAACTTCAATTGGATATTGGAATACCCTAGTGTAGATTCTCCCATTTCTTCCCAAGTCTTCTTTGGAAAAATGTTGGCATTTCATCCTAAGTCTAGGATAACATTTCCCATATTAAAGTCTCCTATATTTGCATTCAATCTGAACTCTATGCTAGTTCTTTTCTTTCTATGGACTTGATTGATCTTCTTAGGTTATGTTCCTACCCCTTCTTCTATGCTATATTTCTCAAGCATATTTTTAAACAAATCCATGGCATTCTTATCATTAAGTAATTTAAAGCAAGATTATGGGAAATTCTTTAAGTTACTCCCTTTCTCTATTTTCTCTCCTTTGTAAGTATGATACAAAGACTGGGGCATATTCAAAGTAGGAGTATCATACCTCAGCACAGTGTTTGATGTGGATGCTTCATTCTTCTTCAAAAATTCCTTCTTTTCTTCCTGGAAAGTTTCCTTCTTCTTATTTGCATCAAATTGTTGTTGTGGTTGAGTGTTCTTCTAAATCCAACACTGAGATTCCTTCTTCCGATCCGGTGCATCTACTCATGTCTTCACTCCTCCTCTACTCACTATATTGATGTTCCTCCCTGGATCCCTTATTTCTACAACAATCCACTGAACATTCTGGTTATTTAGATTTATCTTCTCCTGGATATTTGTCATTAACTTCGAGCACTCTTCTGTCACCTGATCTACTACGCAAAAGCACATACATGTTGTTGATGGTTGAGGAAAATCTCTAGCATAGTGTCCTTGTTGTTGAAAATTATGGCAGATAATAGGCCCTCTGCCTCTACCCATTCCTCCTCTTCCTCTACCTCTAAATCCTCCTATGTTCCCCTGTGGATCCATGTTTTGTTGATGATATTGTGGTTCCTGATTATACTGCGGGGTTTGTTGAAACTGTGGAACTACTTGAAATTGTTATGCATTGCCAAATTGTGGCACAGTTTGTCCTACCATCAACTCAACCTACATATTGTATACATCTAAGGTTATTTCCTTCATTAACTCCAGAGTTCTACAATTTTTGTCTTCGTGTCCTACTGACTTACAAAAGTTACAAAAAGTACTCTTCAGTTCTATCTTGTACTTCTACATCATGGGATAGTGATAAGGATCATGCCCATGTGTATTCATATTTCACACCAAGGACCTCCTGTAGGAAAAGGATTTCGCATTCCTACTCCCAGATACTGCACAAACTTCAGACAGTCATTCTTGTGATTTCCCTATGATATGCACAGAGTACACCATATTGCTTCTCTTTTCTCCCTACTCTTATTCTAGTTTAATTGCACTGTCAAGTTCTTCAGGTCTTCCTTCAGCTCCTCTATAGCTGGATCTAACTTCTTATACTGATTCTCCTCTAACTACATCACTTCTTGCAGTGCCTCTTCCTGGGTTTGAAATTGTTAGAAAAACAAGACTGTGGAGTAATAAAATAAAACAAATGCGGAAACAAAACATAGAAGATACACAATACAATAGAGACATAGATTTACGTGGTTCACCCGATGTGGGCTATGTCCACCAAAGAAATTTCTAGGTCCTTCCTTTATTATTATCCAGCAAATGAAGGGATACAACTTACAACAAACCCATTGTAACTTCCTCTTCTTTCTCTCACAGAATCCTATCTCAGAATACAATATTCGCCATAATGCATAGCCGCAATACATCTCCCTCATAACAGAGGGTTGGCTTCTAGGGAAAAAAACCCTAACATAATTTCTACCGTTATAACTGAGACCTTATAATGAACGGTCTAGATTTACAATGAAATTACAATATACTTTTACAAGGCATTTTTTCCTTCGAGGGCTTCTCCCCCGAACCCCCGCTTGCCCCCAGACCCCCCAGCCAAGGGGATAGCCCACTCGAACCTCGTAGAGGGGGTAACCCCCCTCTGCACTCCTCTGCATGGAAGAGTGTACATAATTCAGGGGTGTAAAGTCTTCATGGGGTATAAACACGGCTGGAAGCAAGGACCTATGAATCAGGAAGATAATCAGGCTCCACAACCAACATAAATTTCTGTTGTATCAGTGGATATTTGAAATGTGGTAACATAGAGTTTATAAACAATTGTCTGTGTCGCATGTCAGAAATGGGATACTTCAGTTTACCTTTCAATTTCTTGAACTTCTGATCAATGCCCCATACAGATTCTCCTGGTTTTTGTCTAACATCAATCATCTCATTCATAAACTGATCCTTTGATTTCGGCCTATGAAGCTTAGTGATCAGTGCAAGCTTGATCTCTGCTATTGTTCTCGGTGCACCTTGTGGATTGTTTATTGCTAGACTCATATACCAATCAAGCACGTGGTTTTTTGATGTTATTGCTAACTACACTACTTTTGTTGCCTCGTCAGTGACTCTTTTCACTTCCCATATTCTCTCACACATGAATAGGTGCTTCTCTGGGTATTCTGATCCATCCCCATGAAAATATGGTAATATTATCATTGGATCTATGCCTTCCATTTTCGAATGTGTTATACCTACTTCGTGCGGTACTACTATCGGTGTACTGTTGTTCAGACTTGAACTCCCAATGGTATCGTTACTAGTACTTCCACTTGTACCACTACCTGTATTGTTGTTGGTACTTCCACTTGTACCACTATCTATATTGTTGTTGGTACTTACACTTCTATTATGATATCCTGGCTTCCTATGACCATCAGTCACTGGTTCTTTAAGCAACTCTTTCTTTGTTGATGTTTTAGTCGTACATGGGGTTGTAGGTTCTACACTGATTCAGATCTGGACATGGGTATCTACTTCCTCATTAGATATCGCTCCTCTATTATTTTTTTCATATGTGGAACACAATATTTCCTCAATTTTCTCCACATGGAGATCCTCTACCTCTTCTTCATCAATCTCCAAGCCTTCCCTCTCAGCCACTACTCTTTTCTTCCTATTGAGCTTATACTGGTAGGGTCTTCCACTGCACGTCGTCCTTTCCTTCTGCATAATTTCCTAGATCTCCTCTTGATCCATCATAATGGGATATTTCTCATTACTTTTCTCTTCTTTATCCATTTCCCCCTCCATATGAGACCTTCCTCAGGTTTCCCCTAACTCCCCCATGCACGCAAGGTAGTTTAATTGTCTAATTCCATAGTTCATACCCCTTTATCATGCAATAATCTCTTTATCAAAGTGTACAATGATCTGATGTACCTTCCCCTTGGACCCTTAAGAAACTCCTATTGTGCTACATTGCATGACTTCGATGTATCTAGCACAAACTTAATGATATACCCCATGACAATGATGTCTAGCTAGAAATCTACTGTGTGCATGAACTTGTTATTTAACCTTTTCAACCATGCAATACGTTCTTCTGTCAACTCCACTGATCTAAATCTATTTTTTGGATGGGTATCTTTCAACTGTGTTATCCACTCCTGCAATAGCATGGGAAACTCTTGTGTATCTCGCTAAATACGTATCTCTCCAAATATTGTCTTAGCTTAAACCTAGAGCTTCTATTATCTTTATGGGAAAACTCTAGTTCCTGAACTGTCAACAATCTTTCAATCTCCACTTTCGTTGGGTTCCAACCTACAAACATCCCATTTCTTAAGCCTTCAATCTATATTGTGTGATACATCCCTCCCGATCTAATATTTTGAGTTCCAACCGGCAACATAACCATTGTTGGGTTTACTATGGGCTGGCCTAGCTAGTTCTAACTACAATATTACCAACAAAACCTTCTACCATCAGCCCTTATGGATACTAGAAGGCAACACAGTGCATGGAGTGCACTGGGCAGTCTCACCCGATATGGCTTCTATAGGTGGTCGTAGGACTCAAATGTTTGCAGCCCGGGGATGGGATGTGTTTCTCTCAGAGGCATTTAACCTACTCATTGTTAAACTTCAAACCCTCATTATATCTCATTCCAAAACACTGTCACAACTATTCTAATAGGAATTCATTAACCATCATATCCGCATGTGTTCAATGACAAGCATTTATCTACTTAACACAATATTTTGATCCAAACACTAGCTATAACATTAATTTATTTAGTTCTATTCTACAGATTCCATTAGCTTATTCTTACTGCGTAGAGTTCATTCCTTTATCATATAACATATTCATCATAAAAAATCAATAAAGAAAATACAATCATAGACAGTACATAGAGTCACATAAAACAAAGATATATCGTGGTTCACCCCCCTAGGGCTACATCCACAAAGATTTGTCGCTTGGGCTATTTATTCATATTCTCTACAAATCTAGTGCTACGCATTGTACATTTCTCCCTCCATTACATACGATCTCCACAGATCGCAACAATTCTCACAACACTGAGAACTCCTCTCTCGTCCACTATCTGATTGCCTAAAAAGGCTAACTCAGTACTCGCTAATAACAACAAAAAAAGACAACCACCCCTCATCATCCTAATACATTCTACTTATACAAAAATGGTACAAATCTATTAAAAAAACCCTAACCCTAACCGGATTAGGTTTGTCCACTTTCTCCTTGACTTAATCTCGACTGGTCCTCAATCCAACCATTTCTCAAAGTCAACGCTTGTCCACTTTCCAACTTCTCTGCAGCAGTTTGTCCACTTTGTAACTGCTTTTCTCGGCGCTTCTTTTTCCTCTTTTTCTAGCACCGCTTTTCCTTTATTCTGACGCACTCGCTTGTTTTCCATTGTTGCTTTAATTCCTTCAAAACTTCTTCGATTTTTCCCAAAATTGGCATGTGCCAATACTAGTCAAAAAATTCATCCTAATTTGGAATATGATTAGCGTACTCCACTTATAAGGGTTGTTGACTCTCCATGTTCGTATGACTTCCTAGATATCGATATTCCTTCAAAAGAATCCATCCTAGAAGTCATGGATTCCATTGATAAGCGAAGGGAATATGAGCATCATCGAGCATCTCTTCCTCCTGATTTTGAACAATGAGAGTTGACATGATGAGTTTCAATCCCGGACTAGGGGAATTTGCTAGTGCATCCAGTGAAATTCCCAGTTTTCACCATTTTCATTATAAATTTTCTTTTAAGGAACTTTCCACTGAATTTTCCACTCGTATCTACCTCAAATATCAATGTTTCCTACCTTATTTGTGTCTTATGGGCATCATCAAGGAGCTATAATAGCTCACATGACTACTCACAATGAGTATCTTCATGCATGGAAATTTGATTCTATGTGGTGTTGCCCTGGCATCGGGTGACACATGATGTCAACGATGGCCCATGAGTTCATCGATTACGAAAATAATCCTCATCTTGAGCCTAGAAATGGGATCTAATTTGCGTATGCCATTAGTAAATCCTGTTGTGAAATATGCCTTAATGTCTTCTCCCTCTGTGACTAAAGAAAATATTTCTCCCCAGTCTTCCTAACTAGCTGCCTCCTCTAGCACTGTAGAAAAACGTATTGAAACAACTATACCTTCCATGGAGGTCTCACATGCCCTAGAAGCCTCCTTCCTATATTGAAGCTCCTATCTGGCCTCCTCCACACATAAAACTTGTCTATCAGTATTGGAAGATGTCTCTCTCCCAAATGAACCTGAGGGGTAGCTTCCTATCGATGACCATATCTCCCTCTAATCCAACTGAATGAGTCTCCCTAAGATCAGGCTCACTCTAAGATCGTATGCTCCTCCTGAAACTTGACTCCCTCTAAGCCAACCGACTAACTCTCCCTGATATCAGACTCACTCTAAGATCACATGATCCTCCTGAAACTTGAATCCCTCTGAGTTTGCACATCCCCTAGGGCCATATGTTCCCTGTCCATGGTCTTTTATATAGTCCTAGGAGGTTTCTCCTCGCTCATGTATTATGAGGATTGACTCCCTCTGAGCATTGTCTCCCTCTGAGTCGGTACTGCTGGCGGGGCCACTTTCCTCACCACTCATGGAGCTACCTTCTCCTCCTCATTTGTCCCTCTACTCCTATTGGTGACAACACTCATAGGTTGGCCCCTCATCCTATATAGGTTTCCCTCCATAACTCTAAGAACCATTTTTGATTTAAAGCTAGATCATCTGGGCACAAGTAGTACATGTCCATCTCAAAATGATACATGATATCCCTTCCTATCAATATCTGAGACTGAGAGGACACTCCTCCTGAGTTCTAGCACCCACAACACATTTGACACCCTTAGTATCTCTCTTAAATCTAATTGAAACGATGTAGTATTGGATCCTCATATTGAATTCTTGGCTCCCGTACCAAGCTCCACACATAAGTTTGAGCCAGTCTCTATGAGAATGTCAAACAACTCTCTATCACATGTCATATTACAATATTCTCCATTATCCACCAAACATCTCTCCCTACTTGAGATAGTACCTAAAAGTGTGGACCAGTAAGATATCCCTATGGAACTTGTCTAAAACCTCATCAACCTATGTTGTTGATGCCTGCTACCTTTTTCCTCTTCCCCTATGGTATGGAAATTGTGAAGCATAGTGCCCAAAATTATGACACTCAAAACATATGATCTTACTAAGATCCTTCTTCTGTCTCAGCAATCAAGATGCTTCCTTCTTAGGAGAATCCCTTCTCCCTGACGGGCCTCTTCTATCTAGAGAACCCCTTCTTCCCTTCCTAGTGCAGGCTACAAGGGCATGGTTCTCATCACTGCTACTCTTTACCACACCATCCATGTCATCTTTGGATACTAACCATGTCTCCTCTTGGATACAATATGCCCATACTCTGTCAAATTTTGGTAACTTGTCTCGTGCATAGATCCCCTGAAAAAATGGTTCCCAGGACTTGGGAAGACCTCTCAATGCTACATTCACCAACTCAACATCTTTCACTATATCACCAATAGTTGTGAGTTGATATTAGATCTGAGTAATCTTCGTAAGATAACTAACAACTGTGTCTTCACTGGTCATCCTGACAATCTGAAGTTGATGCTTCAAGTGTAACATCATGCTAATATTATTGTTTTGGTAAATAACCACCAAAGAATCATACATATCCTTGGAAATTATTATTTTGGTAATGTGAGGAATCAAGTGATCCTTCACAGACTCTAGAAATACCTGCTTGGCCTTCACTTCCCTCTTCTTGTGAAATTCCAAATCTACTGGATCAGTCAGGCTAGGAACCACATCCTCAACATACTCCTTGAGGTCATTCTCTTCCAACAAAAGGAGAACCCTTTCCTTCCAAGCCTGAAAGTTGGTTGCCCCTTCCAACCTATCCTCAAGCTTCAATGTATTCACCATCTTGACTTGCTTGGAATAAGAACAAGAACATGTACAACACTTTTATAGTGGTGTGGCCAACAAAGTGTCCCAACATGATCCCCTTCTCTTCAAATCCCAATCTCTGAAACCATGTCAATTTTCACGTGCCACTCTATCTGACTAATTTTGGATTTGAAAATTGCTTCCTAGTGATCTAACTATCACTTAACAACATTACACTGAAATTATTGACCGAAAACATATGCAGTGGAAACAACAAGATCATAGATAAATCATCAATACATAAGAGACACAATAATTATCTTCTACAACTTTATCCAATCCTTCAAATCTGAGGGAAAAAACCAGTCCTCTCAACCAATACAATATCACCAAATATGAGGACAACCTTGTCCTTCCAAAACAAGACAATCCGAGGACAACCTTTTCCTTCCAATACAAAATAGAAAACCAATCCCCAACTATATTTTGGAAATCTCCTCTGCTCAAGAATCTACTGTAGACCATCTGTACAGCCTACTGATGTCACCTATCAGCTTGTATGGATCTACACCTACCTAGAAAACCAGATACGTTATTCACCAACTAGAAACCTGCATACATACATGGTTTTCTCTCCTGCAAATCATGTATAACCTATACATGATTCATCCTTCTACAACCTGCATATATACGCGCTTCACCTGTTTGAAAACCACGTATGAGTACAGGAAACAGGTATGGTCACCTCCATACACTTCTCTCTCTTCCAGCTTCTTTCTCATAAGCCGAATTCGCCACCTTGAAGACTTTCCTAGCTGAGATCACCAATCCTCTTTAACACAAGTGCAGACTCACTTATGCCAACTCCATTCTTCCATAATGATTCACTAATGTCACAATGACATCTCTCTATATAGGAGTCCAATGGGTGAGTTTAGGATCCCTTCCTAAACTCAACATTTAATTAGAATATTTTATTCCTGTTTGTCGGTGTGGCACCCCCACACAATCCCACAAATCCCATCAACTTTCCCATGAGGCCAAAACTGATGCCAACGAAAATTTCCAAATGCCTGGAACCTTGGGCTCTAGTGGGAATACCTCTTGAAGCTACAAAAATCAACATGAATGAGGATGCACAAAGCTCTATTATTGAAAACATTTGTCAAATCAAAGGGCACAGAGAGGATTACATCAATCCCATGATGAATGGGGAACTAATACGGAGAAGTGTGAAGTCCTATGATACAAATTTAGAAGATTTTATGGAGAGGCGGAAAAACAAGTTATATGAAGCCTCTACTAGGAGATATGCACGAATTACCACCATGGCACATGAGGATGAATTCAGATCCTATCATTTCGATGGGACAAATCCAGTATACACATTCATTAACTGAATGCAGTGCATTCCCTTACTCCACCATGCACGCTCCCTCGATATCATTTTAGTAGGTATATCCATCCAATGGTGGGTTGGGCATCAAGAACATATACATTAAAGGGATGACGTAGTGGACTCAATAAAGGAAATATCCAGGAAGGGGGTTGATATCTTCCAATACATGTTTTCTTGCGAGAGGAGTTGGGTAGCCAAGAAGCAACCGAATGCATGAAGGATCTACCTAAAAACCTTGTGCACTATGTTGGTAAGGAGTAGCATCCATCTCGTTCCTTTCACTACCATCAAGTTAACAAATGGGCAACCTAGGCCTGAGGTTGAACCCAATGCAAAATTGGGAGGCTAGCAGATTTCCCCAATTCCAACCAAGACTATAGGAGATCCTCCATGGAAAAGACCAAGAATTTGCATTCATGTGAAGAAGCGTCACGAACCACCAGTGGCCGATGCGATAGATTAATATCAGGGGTGCACAAGAATCATGCATGGCTCCCTCGAAGAATAAGACTTTGTACATGTGTAGAGCAGTCAACATAACATTAAAGATTAGGTGGCATAAACACTTTCATATAATAAATGAAAACATAGTTGGTCATACGATCCTGAAGATTTAGCATGCTTTGAGAAAAAATCGATGATAAATGACAAAATCAAGTCCAGATAATTTTCATGTTTGACAACAAATGGAATTTTAAATTCCATATATGGATCTGAAAGGACAAGAATGGAGCTACAAGGTACTGGCGGCAAGGTGCAGTCGATGGCGGCCACAAGGAGAACCGGTCCTTCCCAGCAGTTGGAGGCAAGGGAGTGCGATCCAGGAGGATGTAAGAAATTCTCATAGAGGTCCAGAAGGATCTAAAACACTCACAGAGGTCCCAAGGGATCCATAAAAGTTCAAAATTTGACTACCTCAAAAGTTCATGAAAAGGACATTATTGCGTAGAGCTTGTCATCAGCTTTCATACAATGTAAATGTCCCATCAAATGGAGCTCAGTGACACGTGGCACCAGTAGAGGGTGACATGTGGCACCACTAGAGGGTGACACATGGCACATTTCCATATAATATCAAGTGACATGGCACAACAGGTGATGTGGCATACACAGTCAACAACTGAATTGACATCTGGTGGACAAGTTATAGGTTGACACATGTTCCAATGGTTCGTCGACACATGGAAAGGATAGATAATGAGAGGCTGCCATGTGATAGCCCCTCATTGGCCAGTAATGATTGAGGTTGTATACAATTTATGATTTTGGGGGAATCGACCTCACGACCTCAATCCCCACTCCTTAACAAAGCTCCCATAACCAACGCACCATCGATTGAGTCTTAACCATGATGTGAGAATTAATATATTTGAATTATATTAAGGTTTCATATGGGGGTGGAAAGGGGTCGAGGGCTAGCCCTCATCCCCTGGTCATTATACTTACCATATGATTTACACCATAGAGTGGAGGAGGGGGCTTGACATATAATGTGTGAGAGTTTTTGCATGTATATAATATATATTATATATTATATTATAATATAACAAACATAACCCATTCCAAAATTCACATGGAATTTTTCTAACTATATGCCATGTAATGTATGCCAACAAAATGTCGTGGGAAATGGCGGTCGGTGAGAATGGAACCCCTGACCAACCAAACTTAGTAAATTTTTAAACCACTTCCACTAACCAACTAGACACTATATTTAGTTGGTTACAACTATGCCTCTAATTATAGTTAAGGGGTTGCATAAATTTCAGGATTTTTTTAAGAGGGATGGCCTATTTAATGGCACACACCCCAACGCATTGTACACATAATTTTTTTGTGTTTTACACACATTTTTATGCAAATATTTTAGTCTCATAAATCATGCCAAGAGGACAAAGGGTACGAGGCTACATCATAAAGCGTGTTGGGGGTCACCTTGACAGAATTTCAAGAATTTTATATCATTTTTTATCGATTTTTCACCAAGAATTTAACAGTGCACTCTGTTTCTACATTTGAGCAATTTGTAAAATGGTAATAGTATTATTTTGTGTGCCAAGGGGAGTCTGTGGCACTGTAAAAAAAATGTAGCCAATTTTGTGCTCATTTTTCTCAAATTTTCGAGAGGAATGCAAGGGTGATGTCCTTTTCTACATCAGAGCAACATATTTGAAAGCCATATTCATCTCTTGTATTGTAAATTCATTTTATTGTACTTAAATCATTTGAGCATTAATAAAGTGATTCTGCATTTGCTTATGTAAGATGGATTATGCAAGTTATGATCATCAGTTAAAGTGTTTGGTTAAGTAAGATAAATCACTTCCATGGGATAAGCACTGTTAATAAAGCATTCTTAGAATAAGGAAAATGGTATTTGAACTTAGTGACATTTTCAAATCAAGTGTTGTATAGGTTCTATCCATTTTCGGATCAGAGTGATAGGACACTAGATGCAGTTATGTTCGGACAGTCCCCGAGAAGCGTGTTACTATTGTCAGGTCCAGTAACAGGAAAGCGATTTCTAAACAAATTATCAAACCGTACCATTGTGGAAATATTGTCTTGCAGACATTAATACTACTCTATTTGGATCTATTGGTTACTATTTAGTCTAAGTTGAATTCCATATAGGTGCAACATAACAACAAAAATTACTTGGTGATGGGTAGGCGCAAATCAGACAAGTACAACCTTGTATTCACATTTCTCCATCTCAATACTTGACGATACCAAGGCACCCCAAGGCGCCTAGTGATTGCAACCACCAATGCCTTCTTCCAACAAGCCACATGCCCATAACAAAGCTAAGGGTGTCAAAGACAGAGAAATATAGAAGCCAACATTACCCATTAATATTAGTTTCATGAGTTCCCAAACTGGGAAGTTTTAAGACAGTCGATTCACCGACTACGATGTCTAAGACCTAGTTCAGTTCCCATAGCTCTTCTTCCCCAATTATGCACAGGAAATTATGAGTGTGGATGGGAAAACACTGGTACTCACACAAGAATAGGCCAAGCCTCTTCAGCAGGCTGGCATCCTAACATTGGTAGACTGCCCTAACTTTGGCCACAGTGCATCAATTACGGTCTTTGTTTGCTTCCTACTTATTCAGCTACACGATGGCTACCTTTGGATAGTCAATAAGTACCTAGTTAATGCATGGAACATACATCGAGTTATCAGTCTTTTGATACATGGAAAGGAACCAAAAAAAGTGATCAGAGGAAAAGATGCAGCACATGAAAAAATTTATGGAAAGTACGATACACGTCAAAGGATTCACGGGGTGGTGATTGCAGATATTAACGATCGACAATTCCGATTTTCCACCCAACTACTAGCATGTAAATTATTGAGGAAATGTTGAAAATATAAATTCCTACTCGATGTCGTTGTAGTCGTTGAACGTTGTGTTGAAGGTGTTTAGACAGCGTGGGCACACTACATCCTTAATGAATTTATCATCGACTGCTTGGAAGCTCAGAACTTCAATAAGGATTTCCACTACATTTGGGTCATTTTGCTTCTTGCCATGATTCTCTAGAGACCCCATCTAGGCCATGAGCATGTTGTTGTGGGTTGCCTAGACTTTAAGGCCCCCAAATTTCTTGCATTACAAGTTAGTAAAAATACCGCCATTCAATCTGACAATGAAAAATATTTTCAGAAATGGTACAACTAGCTCATCTAGGCTGCCAACTCATAATTGTGTGTCTTGCACAATATCATTGACAAGTGTGCATTTTTTCTTGAATTTGAATTCAATTTTCATAATGTATACATCTATCTCAATGAAGACCAGGGTTTTGCAATGACCATGCTTATGTTATGTATTATGGAAAAATATATCCAACATAGTCTTTTCGAATGGCTAGAGGATTTGAAACCAACCCTTTATGATTAGATGGACACCCTTGAGACTCACACCAAAAGAAACCAAGATAGAATGTAGGTTGAGGCTTCCTGACAGAAGGACTAAGGTATGGCCCAAGAAGATGGAATTTCCAAAGACAAGGAGGCCCTCAAGACGAATAAGAAGACAATTTCCACTTCCATGTCCCCTCTCTACATCGGCTCTAGCCCTGAACGGGAGAGCGAAGATCGGTGGTCCATGTCCTTCCCAAACATCCATGCTACCCCTATTATTAAAGAATTCCCAACACAGACTGCACAGACTCCTTTAAGTCCCACACATGATAGCACAAAAACAAAAAGGACTGGTCAAGACATAGGGTTGACAACTGACATTGCACCATAGGGACCAGTACGGCTCATGCCTGGTATTTCAACTCTTTTCAAGGAACTCATAGGTCAATTGGTTTTATAGCAGCAGATCTAGAGGGAGGATGCAAGCGACTTTGAAGATCTTTGTCACCAGATTGCAGGTGAGTTTCCCTCTGACAACACTCATCCCTGGCTGTAAGAGAATGCTCCCAGCATTAGCAATCACGGGTGTTGTAACACAATCAAATTTTTATAAATGTTTTAAGTTTCAAATAAAATACAAAATTTATAGGAATTTTGGATTAAATTAAATAAATTACTTTTTAATAAATTTAACTTATTATAGTAGATCAATTTTATTGTTTTAAAACTTTATTTATATGATAAACTAATAAGATGCATATTCTATGCAGATTGTGCCCTCCCTTTTTGATCTAAAGATTTACAATTAATTGTGGCCCCTCCGTGTGCTTGATGGATAACATAAGGGAGGGGGGGCGCATAACTCTACCATGGTTAAACTTCTTTTGACGGGCACCCGTCCACCAATTGTAACCTCGGGATATGTGGTTAGTATAATCATACTCAAACCCCCCACAATCTATGCCTAATCAACACATGTCTAGGTGATGACTGCAAGAAAAAAATAATTGCATAATGTTGCCAAAGTTAATCTCTTACACGTGTAATCTTAGATGACTAAGGACATGTTCAGTGAAAGGTCAAATCTAAGCACATGAGGAAAACTCCAATTAATATCAAGTTGTGGTGTACAAAATCTTACCACCCATAGAAGATTGAGATTTTTCAATAGTTGAAGATCATTAATCATGAGAAGATGGTGACGCGTGTAATTCCATCCATGACACATCATGAATCTTCATAACCAATCAAAATAATACATAAATGATTATTAAATAAGAGAAATGATTTTTATTCTATAAAAAATCAGTTTGGACCTAGTCATAACAAAATTTCAAAATGTATGTGAAGGAGAGGAGTGTTCATATCCGTTCTAATTCAAATGTGGTTTTTGATTGATAACATGATCTTGACTTAGATTTCTTGGGAAGGGATAATACTAAGTAATCATTTTTCCTAAGAAATCTCTATCAAGA
>JASDQU010688174.1:21515-35727 GCA_032191745.1 Picea mariana
ATGATAAGAGGGGTTTTTTTCAATTCAATTAGAGGCATATGAATTTTGATTTTTTATAATTTATGTTCAATGTTAAAATATTGAACATGATTGTAAGGTTATTTCTGTTTTTTTTATTCACTTCCCTATTTCACTTGTTCTAGAGGATCATTTTTCTTTGCAGTGTTTACAACTTTTTTATCGTTATATTTGGGATGATTTGGTGGCAGATTTCTGGGATGTGGTTGAGAATCATTTTTCTTGGGTCTAAGTTCATACTTCTTATGCATTTTTTATTATAAGACATCAACAAACATCTGTATTGAGATGATGAGAAGACTTCTTCACTCAATTAATTTTTTGGGACTTGGTTTTTATGATTGAGGGAATTTTCTTTATCATTTTGGGTTAAATGAATGGAATAATTTTCATCTTGAAGAAGGTGAAATTCTTCTTGAAAATCAATGTATTCCTCATCCACCATATCTTCAATTAAATTGTTATCATTATTACTTTTGATAAGAGGCGAAATCGGTTGTTATTCATTCCTTCTCTCCCTTCTCATTATTTGTGGGTTGAAGGGTCTTATAAACTGATTAGTATTCTTAGGGCCTCCCTTCTGAGGAGATTTATTTCATTATTACTCTCAACTTCAAACCTAGACAATTTATTTCATACTTTTTTTATTAGTCTAGACATCCCTTCAATCTTTACATCCTGAGAGTCTCTATTTGGATCATAAGTACCAACTTCTTCTTTGATTTTATTTTCATCTTTATCAATCTGATCTATTTTTTGTTTAATTTTTCTAGATGCACTCATATTTCCTTCAATATATATGGTATCATATTGCATTATGAGCAAGGTTAGGGATCTCCTTTCCCTCAACATCATAGAAAAATTAGCTTCAAATTCTCCATCATAAGTAACCTTTTCTGCTAGTTGTAAAGGTTTGATATCAATGGGATCTTATTGTAACATTTGTTAAATATTCTATTGAATTCAACAACAATTTCATTTTCCTTTTTCTTTAATGAGACAAACTTAGTCAAATAATATAGGTGGTCTATTTTCCCTCCCCAGTGTCTTATAAAGGTTGATTCTAAGGATTTCCATGTACCAATTGTGGTAGTAGGTAACCCCCTAAACCATTTCCTTACATATCATTCCAAATTCTGAACAAATAGACTCATGAAAACATCATCATTCTCCACAAAACGGTTATCGGTAAAGTATTGAAATGCACCCATAAGATCTTCAACAGTTATGGATTTTTCCCCATCATATTTTGGTAAGATTTTGAGATAATTATTACCGAGATCATGGATATTTTTGGGAAAATTTAGAGGGCTATATCTATCTTCCACCCATGGTTTTACTGGTGGTGTAGGTGTTTCTTTATTTCCCCCGCATATAACCCCTCCTAGTCCATCTATTAGGTTCATAATAATGTTATTTTTGGATTCAAAAGAAAAAGGAGATGCAGGATCTTTCAAAAAGGGTCTTAAAAATTGATATCCTACTTGAGGAAACTCTATAGGACAACTTTGTATATTTATAATAGGTATATGGGGAACTTTTAAAGTATATTATGAATCTAAATTTATATCTATCGGATCTACAGATTATTTTATCATCCAAAGAAGGAGATAAATCTAAATGAGGATTACCTAGGGGAGAAGACAATTGTCTCTCCCAAACATTCCTCCAGGTAAAACAAAATTATGGATTTGGATAAATTAGAATATGAGAAGGATCAAGGTTCCTTCTAGTATGTCATCTTGCATATTCCATATTTACCAATGCAGAGTTTCTAAGAGAAATATTAACAACTAGGTTCTTGAATCTTGTTCACCATCAAGAATCAATGCTTAAAATGTCTTACCACAGGGAAAAATAAATTCAAAATTCCTCCCCAAAAATGACACCATTTCATATAATTCTCCTTGATACGTTCTAGGATATTTATGGAACTATCCTAAGGAACCTCATGGGATAAAACTTATCTAGAGTATTAAGTCCATATTTTTATGGGAAATACTTTTTGAATCTCTCTCTTTCTCTCTCTCTCTCTCGACCCTCAAACAAAATAAGATCATATGAATAATAACCATAAACCCTAAGAGGCATGTTACCACCTGCATTCAAAAATTTGAAATTATCAAAGGGATGGATGGATGAATTTAATGAAAAACATTTAAACTTGCAAGGTATTTCTAAGAATAAATATTGAAGTCTTTTATAGAAAGAAAAATGTGTTGAGCAATTAATAATTCAATAGTTAAAAAAATATAAATATAGATCTATGAAATGTTATGCTTCATACAACTTTAACAACTTCATACATTCAAACATAACACAAACCTATTGAAAGATTGGTTGTCATTGATGTCAACCCTTTAAGAAGTCAGGAAGCCCTGAAGGTATGGTTATCCTGAAGTTGATCGAGGAAAAAGGACATGAAGGACAATGCAAATGCAGGTAATTGATTCATGGATGGATAATACATATCATTTTGTTTCTATTTATAGGTGGCACACCACGTGGTTCCTCACGGTTTAGGAGTTATGGCCTTGTGAACTTGGAGGACCCCGAAGAATGATCTAGAAGCCCCTAGAAGGTCAACAAGTAGTTACATGTAATTCATTGAGGGTAAAGTAGTTGCCACAAGAATTTAATTAAGGTACACTGGTTGCAACAAGATAGTGTAGGTTATCCCTAAAATAAGGAAAAGGGGTAAAACAATTACAAGCTATCCCCTAAAGGAAGTCACTTGGAAAGTATAAATAAGACTTCAAGAGATTCATATTTACACCTATTGAGAACATTGAATATCTATGTTGTAAAGTTTTATTGGAAGGTATAATTGAAATATTTGAAGTAGTAAGTCTGAGGCAACAAAGTTTAGTGAAGAGAGAAGTTGCAGGGCCGAAGGGATGAAATTGAGCTTATTGTTCTAGGGTTTTCCTAAAGTTATCTGTGAGTTTCAGTGAAGGAAGAGTGCGAAAATACATGAGTTGCAGTGAAGGAAGAATGCAGATTCACAAAGATGAAAAGAAATATGTGGGTTGCAGAGGAAGTAGGGTGCGAACATCCATGAGCCACAGTGGGACAGAGCATGGACATCCACGAGTTTAAAAAGCACAAGGCATGGATATGTAGAGAAAAATAACATCCATAAGATCAAATCCATCATGTCAACTACAATTTGAGAGGTATGGTTTATTGTGTATGTTAGAGTCTATATTATGTAGTAGTCTAGCACATAAATGTCTTAGGTGTTCATGAGTATTTGACTTGGAATAAAATCTTGTGGATATTGGTATGAGGGTTTGAGGCATAAGGGTTTGAGTGGTAATAGTTTATGAAGCATAGAAACAGTGACATGGACAAATCAATAATARGTTGATTGATTCAGTGGTACTTCCAAGTTGTCTACATTTACATTTTTGGGTGGTTAGACGGGGCAAGGAAAGGGGGTTGGTGCCAAAGAATTAGGGAGTTGGAGCCTGAAAACTAGGGGGTTGGAGCCTCCTTCCAGTTGTAGCTGGAGAATAAGGAAGTTGGTGCTTCCTATGAATTTATTTCTTTTGACATATAAGAAAATCATTATGTGGTTTTCTCCCGCATTGGGTTTCCATGTAAAATTTTGGTGTACTATGTATTTGTTGTTGCTTATTATCCATGGTTGAATTATATTGTTGATGATACATTAAATTCTAAGTTTAAGTTGTTGAATACTTCTCATAAAGTTAAATAATACACATTTTGGTTAAAAGTGGTAATAAAGTACTCATACTAATTCACACCCCCTCTTAGTATTCCAACAAGTGGTATCAGAGAAGGTCCTTGAATAAATAGTTTAACCACTGGAATGAGACCATGGAATACACTAAGATTGGAACACCAATGTTTCATGGACAAAACTAATCATTATAAAGCAAAAGGATGAAAACCGTTTTACACGAATAGGGATTTGATGTTTGGCAGTCAGTAGTAGATTGATATGCAACACCAACCACTCCCCCAATTGACAAAGATGGAAAGAAACTTAGTGAGAACAACTCAAAGGATAAAGGCACCATTCTGAGAAGTCTATATGATTCAATATTTGTGAAATTTATGCATTGAAAGGCCACAAAGGATCTTTGGGATAAGCTTCAAAATATTTATGAAGGAGATACCAAAGTCAAGGGAACCAAGCTTCAAACCATTAGAGACAAGTTTGAGAAAATAAAGATGAAGGAATATGAAAACATTACATCCTACTTTTTGTGAGTAGAAAAATCAGTGAACACTATTAGAGGACTAGGAGAATAATTTGATGAGTCAATGGTTGTTGAAAAGGTTCTAATATCTCTACCTATGAGATTTTATCCTAAGATATCATCCCTAGAAGAAAAAATATATCTTGATAGTTTGAACATGAACGAGCTACATGGAATATTCATAGCTTATGAAATGAAGCTAGAAAAAGAGAACCAAGTCATGAAGAAAGCAACGTTCAAAGCATCCAAAAAGATGAAGAAACAAAACAAGAAAAAGTTAAAACTAGATTGAAACTACAACGATGAGTCAAAGGAAGATAAAGAAGTGGAAAACTTTGTAAGGAAATTAAAAAGAGGAAACGACAAATACAAAATTATGCTTCCATTGAAATGTTTTAATTGTGATGGTATTGGTCATTTTTCTTCTAAATTTACTTATGCTAATAATAAAGGTAGCGATGAAGAACAACATCCTAAGAAGAAAAAGAAAAATCAAAAGGGAGACATGAGAAAGAACAAAAAGAAATTCTTCAAGAACGTTTTCTACTCAAAGGAAGATAACTCTTCATCAAATGAGGGTGATGATAGTGACAATGATACATAAAGAGTACTCTTCATGGAAGGTACAATATGATGAAGAAGATTCTGAAGATGAAGGTGAAGTCGATCTCATAGAATAATTAATCAGTGCCTTAGAAGAACTAGGGAAATAAAGAAAGAAATTCAAGTCACTCAAGGAAAAGTTAAAGAAGAAAGAAGGATATCAAAATTACAACTTTGAATAAATAGAGAAGATAATCAAAAGGTTAAAAATCCAGGTAGAAGAAGACAAAAGGATTGAAAAAACACTTAGAAAAAAATTAGAATATAAGAGAAGATGATTGAAAGCTCGGAAGCATAAATAGTTACCGTATGAAAATATATTTAGAAGAAATATATGCAACAGAATAACACCAAAATAATGGATGACATCATCAACAGTCAAAGGCCATACTATGATAGGTATGGGCTAGGATACAACCAGATGCAAACTAAGAAAGGTTCAATCTCCAAGACAACAAAATGGGAAGCATAGAAAAGCACCTATGTAGAAATAGTCAGAGGTACTCAAGAAGAAAATCACAGAGGAACTAGACCACCTAGAATATTCAAAACATAGAACCAACAATAAGAAACATCTTAACAAAAAGAAGGCTTCAGAAGAGAAACACCATTCAAAAGACCCCATACATCCAGGTATCAAACTATTTTTCTTGTTTTATGCTATTGTTGTAATAATTTTGGTCAAAAAGATTCAAATTGTAGAGCCTATGCCAAGAACAGAAGAAACTATGAAGGTTATTCAAACAAAAATTATCCTAGAAAGTCACATAAAGGACAAAAAAAAATCACAAAAACTTTAGTTCACTAAGTAATTAAATAGAGTGCTACAAGTGCAACAATTTTGGACACATGGCCAAAGATTGTAGACTGATTGTTCCTCTAAAGGAACCAAAGAAGAATAGTAACAGTCATAAATAGGAACCATAAAGGATATGGAGAAGAAAGTAGGATCAATTCAACACTGAAGAATGGTCACTTGCTCTCCAAGTGCAACACAAGAAAAGTGAGTGGTATGTTGAGAGCGGTTGTTTAAATCATATGAAAGGGACAAGAGCGGGTTTTTTACTCTGAAGAAGGAATGAGATGGATCAGTTTCATTTGGAAATGATAAATTAGCCAGAATAATAGGTAGAGGCATAGTCAAGATTGGGAGAAAATATGCCAATGAAAAAAATGTTCTATTGGTCGAAGATATGAACAACAATCTTCTAAGTGTTAGTCAAATGTTTGATCAAGGACACAAACTTTTGTTTGAATCAGAAAAATGGAAATCAAGAAAGAATGATTAGGTAAATTGGTGGATATAGTTAGAAGAATCCCAAACAAAATATATGTTCTGAATGATATCGAAAGGGGAAATTTTTTCTTAGGAAAGGAAAATGAAAGTCGGCTTTGTCACAAAAGGATGGGTTACATGAACTTTGATAACCTTGTCAAAATCAGCAGAAAGGAAGTAGTGACATGTTGGCATAGATCTTTTGGTTCACCCCCACCCTAGGGCTACGTCCACCAACTCTTCTTCTTTATTAGTGTCTTTAATCGGTTACAGCACAAAGCCACTCAAAACCCTTACTTCGCACAGGACGTAATATCTGTGAAACTCGCTAGATCCTTCTTCCTTGCCTTCAACACAAAGCCTTCTACAACCTCTTACAATCATGCACAGAGAATTTACAATCCACATCCGATCACACAGATCTAACTACTAGCACTAAGCCATCGACCATCCTTACATTGCCTAAGTATCTATTTATACATTACAAAATTGGTCCTAAGCATGGGTAAATCCACGGGATGACATCCCTTCCCCATTACATTAACCCAAAACCCTTTGAAGAGAGATTTTTGGGACCGAGATCCTGTGATCTCTGCTTCGCTTGGTGCTCCTTCTTCAACTAGCTTTCAAAGTCCCAAAATAGGTCAAAATGACCAAGGTTACCCCAAAACTTGGTCAAGGGCCAACAGGCCCCCAACACTCACCTGTGACTCATCCCGAGTCACTCTGGTCTCCGCAATTCTTCTTCGAAAGCCTCAATTTTGGATCAAGTTGCTTCGAACTTTTGTTTTGTTGTGGCCTCCTACTAGGTGAATTCCAGGATCACTGTGTCATTTACTAGTCCTTCCAGGCACTGTTCTATAGTGATGATGACTTGCTCAAGCTCTGCTCCCTGGCTTTCAATCTCAGAAAATAACATGCATGCCTTGTCTTGCACCGGCTGGATTCGTTGAGTGACTTCCATCACATTTCTATGAATCATATGTATTTACTAATGAGTTGTGCATTGTTCATGAGATCTTTTCATTCTATCCACTACAGACAGGGCCTTCAACTACACCTGTAATGCATTCACATGCTTATTTTCTTTCTAAAGCTACGACACCAATGACTATAACCCTGTATTCTTTGTAAGGTTCTCATAAGTCTGGGCACTCTGGTTACTGAGATGCTTGCACTCCAAGGCAAGAGCTTTCAATCGGTCAACTGCACTATGAGCAGTTGTTTCTCATTGGTCTCTTATCTCCTGAGGGGTCTCGGGCACAGCGTGGAGTTCTAGATCGGCAATGCGCTGTTGAAGCTTCTGTATAACTTATTCAAGCTATTCCACCTGCTTTATAACTCTCTCTTCATCCTGTAAATTGATAACAGTCACAGAACATAGTGCTCTCTTGACTAGTTCCTTAACTTCAAGCTGCTCTGTGAGCAGTTGTTCCTTGATTTGTTGTAGCTCTGCTTTCTCTTTGTCCCACTATACTTCAAGAGAATTTTTTTTTTTCATTTGGCAGTATTGCGCTGCTCAACAAGTACTCCCTGTACCTATGTCAAATCCTGGGTGGCTTGTGTTGTGTCTTCTTGAGCTTGTCGAAGGCAAGCTTCGATCATATCAATAATCCGGTGAAGTTGAGCAGGCTCATTGCCTGGTTCTACTATCCCTGCTGTCAGAGGTGCAGTGGGGACTACGCGGCTAGATTGGAGTGCCTGCTACACTTCTTGGAGTTCAATCTATATACGGTTATACATCTGCTCATGCTTCGCCTCTTACTTCTCTACTATCTCCTTTGAAGCATCATTTACCACTGCAATGATGAAATCAAAGTCATCCAACATGAGGGTAGTTTGCATCCTGGTTACAGGGGTTCTAGGTTTCTTTTGGGAGGAAGATTTCAGGGGTGAGACCTTCCTTTTCTTCGATGAGTCTTCTTTGTCCCTAGACAGTGGTACCTTGCCTTTCTGTTGTTCAATTTTTACACCTTCTATCTCTTCACCATCACCTCCTTCATCTATTGTGATAGAGGCAGTCCTTACAGATGCACTATCTACTTCGTGAACCTCTTCAGGATTCTTCGTTTTTCTTGGTCCCGGTGTATCCGGTATAGTCTTTGGGCTATCAATATCAGACAGCTCTACGGGATTCACTGGAATGAGAAGGTCTACTGACCAATCCTTGGTGATCTCCTCGATGTCTTCCTTGGTCAACTTGTAATAAGACTTCAACTATTCTTTGTGTTCATCATCTCACGTTGTTATATAAATGAAGTGGTGATCCGCGCTAAACTTCATTAATATTATGAATATATGGAGCATGTTCGAGGTGATGCGAGGCATAGAATGGATGGTGGTATTCATATGGTTGTAGTATAAGTGGAAGATGCCATTTGACTACCATTTCTTTCTCATATTGGTCGAGTACCATAGGGTACTAAACCTCACAGCCAAAGGTTCAAATGGATCGGTCTCTTGGAAAGTGGCACCCTTTGGCATCTCCCATGCTATGAACGCAATTAGTATGAGAAGCCAACTAAAATGGAACTCATACCCTTGGTCTTGCACTTCCCTGCAATCCATTCCGAGCTGATTCACCAAGTACTTTGCCCAATTCATTTGAAGTCCTTCTACGCACTTCCCTGCGAGATCAACTACAAATCCAATCACTTGGGTGGGCTGGTTCTTGCGAACTAGCTTTCCTATGATCAAATGACAGGAAAGATGCATTGCGTCACTCTGAATAGAGGATACCTTGTAGCCTCGCATGCCCTTCTCGTCATCTCCATAGGTTTCTTTGATCTTCGATGTTTGCACTATGTCTATGGTCTTTCCAAAATAAAACTCTTGTGGGTCAGGGCCTTGCATGCTGAGTCCTGCGATCTGATAGATCGAGGTTGGATCCACTATGACATGGAAGTTCAACCATAAGTAGCCTCCGTGATATCAAGACATAAGTAACTTTACGCACACATTCACCTCCTGGTTCTTGCCAAAGTGCGGGATCTTCATAACATTCAACAATGTTGACTGCGCAAGGTTCTGGGTCCAAGACTACAGGATGATCTTCGAGTTTTTTCCCTTCATCTTCATCAGATACTTGTGCGGGGCGAGAATACTATAGAATTTCCTGTCACCGAGGTTGAAGTCGCTAAACTTCAACGTTGCGAGCTTGTCCTGATCGGCATGAACTCTGCGCACCCCTTTCAATAGGTATGCAGTGAACATAGCATACTCAAATTCTTGGGGCACACTGTCACTGTTGATTTCATCATGTAGAGGGGGTAGGTATGCAGGAAAAATTCTTGGAATCAGTTTAGTGTTTGCAAGATCATCCTTATACTTCATTCACTTCTCATCGACCTATCAGGACGGTCTAGCTTGAGAAGTGGATGGAGAAGATGCTACTCCTCTTGTCGATGATGCTTGGAATCCGATGGACATTCCTCTTTCCGACATGACTCTCTCAGTCATTAAATAAAGGAGGACCTTTGTGATGGATTCTTCAACTACGGTGAGCTCGTCGGACCTACGCACTTGGGAAAAATAATTGGGGTCATGATGATCTCAGATACTGCAATAGGATGAACAATCAGATCGCAATGACCACTATATACAATCACTAGTTCTGTAGGCTTCAAATTCTTAGTTGGAAAAAGTGTTCATTGGGCATGGTGCGACGAGCTAAATAAGAAATTCATCAATTGTCTTCTTGCAATGAGTATGAAGCTTCCATTAACGTTGATCTGTCCATTATGGCGAGGTCTAACAGTCTGGTGGAGATCCTTTAATTCTTTTGTGTCTGTTCGGGGTGGAAGTCGAACGGGTATATCGTTCCAACGACTATATTTCTTCGCCACGATGAAGTGCCATAGGTCGTTGTTCTGATATCCTGACAAAGCTCCCATTCTGCAAGTTTTCTTTCTATGATGTTCCATCTAGAATCTCCTATAACTTTTCAATCTTTGCCCTCTTCTTACTTAACTTTCTAGCCTTCTTCCCAGTAATCTTCAACATGGTCTGTCTTTTTCCGTTCCGATTCCTATCTTCTTTTAGCATAGTCACTGTGCACTATTGAGATTCTCTCCGGGGTAATAATTCTTCTTTCTCTGGGACAGGTGCTTTAGTCTTCTGTGATTCTTCTGACATTCTTTCAACTTTGACATTGGGGTCTCTAGTGTCAAGGATCTTCAATCTGTTCTTCTATTCTTCAATCAACTGTGCATTCTTCTTGGTCATAAAATCTTTTAATTTTAGTTCTTCTATTCCAAAACTTTTGCTTCTTCCTTCCATCTAACTTGATCTCTGTCAATCCAAGGTTTTCCATGTAACATAATAAATGGGGCGTTGTCCTCAATAAATTTAATAATCTCAAAATCTTCTTCAGTCGAAGTTCCATTAGCATTCGTAGATATCTGAGTGAGCCTTCCACATAGGTTTACCAATTTTTCTCTGAAGAATCCTATTCCTCCTAGTGAAGGGATCATGGCAGGATTCCCTATAGCTTCCCACATTCTCTCTGTCATGATATTCATACGTGTTTCCTCATCTATAACACAATCAATTTCGAAGTCCCCTATCCTTACTTCTATGCATTCTTTTTCTTTAAAGATATATGATAATCTGACATGTCGGTGTTCATTCAGGGTTTCTTTCATCTGAATTAATACCTTCTATGATTCTTTCTAAGCTTTTTCTATCTCTGGATCTGCCTTAGGGTTCAAATTCATTCCTTTGATCCTAACAATCATTAGGGGGCAATCCATTACTTTATGATCTAGAGCTTTGAAACAAATAAAACTAGGTCCTCCACCAGGTCATTCCTTAGCTAGATGTCCCGGTTTTTTGCAACTGTAACAGATGGTTAATCCTCTCTTTTCTGTAACTAATCCCCAACCTCTTATGTACTTCACACCAGAATCATAGGGGCCAATCTGCAAAGAATTCTTTCTAGGATCCAGCATCCATTTGTTAGACCAAATATTCTTTCTATGCATAGGTATAACATATCTATCATTATACTTATCAGATCTATTCATATCAAGCTTTCTTTCATCTATTAATGCCCTAGTTTTTAAGCTAGGACATAATCTATCAAAAATACCTAGATCCATACTTTAGAAACAAAAATTTCCACTTATCTTACTTCTACAGAGCACAAAGCTTTCAGATCTAGAACTTTCTTACCTTTATCAGAGCACAGAGCTTACAAATCTTACCTCTTTTAATTAGAAAATTCCACTTTTACCTTTCTTAGAGTACAAAACATTCAGATCTTTCTTCTTTTCTTTAGTATCAACCTCTTTTCTTCAGATCTAACCTTTCTTTCTTGGCGCAAAGCTTCATAGGTCAAGTAGAACACTGTGCACTAGGGAAACAGATCTATGCACAGAGCTTTCTTTGCACAAAGCTTCTTCTTCTATAGTTCCCAACAATCAAAGTTTCAGGTCCTAACAACGGAACCATTTGTTGGCATGGGGGCAGACCCAAGGTTCAATGTTACAACAATGCACCAACAAATCCCTAACTACCGGCCCTTTCGACAACACCTGTGAAGTAGATGAAGTCTCATCCAAGGTAGAGGTAGGGTTGGTTGCAAGACTCAAGTGTTTGCAACCTTAGCTGGGACACAGATCTGTGATTATATTGCATACAAACCACTTAACATTGGTCAGTCATTAATGTTCAACTCTTATTATGCTTCACAGATAGCATAGAGCTTCGCAGTGTTCAGAGGTATTTCAACACTTAGCCACAGTAAAGTAGATCAGGTCTAGTAGTTCAACACTAAGCATTCTCATATATGTCAAATCCCACTATTGACATACATCTAGGAAGCAAAAAGAATTAATAGATCTATCTAAATATATCAAGGCACTTAGCAGAAGAAGAAAAAAACACATCAAGCCGAAGCACAAAGAATCACACATAGATTTATGTGGTTCACCCCCACCCTGGGGCTACATCCACCAACTCTTCTTCTTTATTAGTGTCTTCAATCGGTTACAACACAAAGCCACTCAAAACCCTTACTTCGCACAGGACAGAAGATCTGTGTAGCTCGCTAGATCCTTCTTCCTTGCCTTCAACACAAAGCCTTCTACAACCTCTTACAACAACTTGTACTTAGCTCTACAAGCCTCTTACAATCATGCACAGAGCATTTACAATCCACATCCGATCACACAAATCTAACTACTATCACTAAGCCATCGACCATCCTTACATTGCCTAAGTATCTATTTATACATTACAAAATTGGGCCTAAGTGTGGGTAAACCCAGGGGCCGACATCCCTTCCCCATTACATTAACCCAAAACCCTAAAAGGGGCCCAAAAGTGGACTGAGATCCTATGATCTCTGCTTCTCTTGGCACTCCTTCTTCGATTAGCCGTCGAAGTCCCAAAATAGGTCAAAATGACCAAGGTTATCCCAAAACTTGGTCAAGGGCCAACATGACATAAATGATTCATATTTCAAAGCCAAAAAATACTCTATGTGAGCATTATCTACAAGGAAAATACACCAGGACCAAGTTCAAATCAAAAGAGTACTCCACGACAAAACCATTGGAGATTGTACAAACTGATCTATGTGGACCTACAAGAACAAAGGGATTAAATGGAGAATAATACTTTATGCTACTAGTTGATGACTACACAAGAATGACTGCAGTTTTATTTCTCAAGAATAAGTCAGAGGCATTTGACTACTTCAAGATATACAAAGAGATGTTTGAAATCGAGATGGATTTGAAAATCAAGTGTTTGAGATCAGACAATGGAGGAGAGTTTACATAGTAGAAATTCATGGATTTATGTGGTGAACATGGAATAAATAGACAATTATCAACAGCCAGGACACCTCAGCAAAATGGAGTGGTCGAAAGGAAAAAACATAACAATACAGGAAATGGCCAGAACCATGTTGAAAAATTCCAAGTGGAGTGACATATTTTGGGAACAAGTAGATTATAAAATATTTCTCATCCAAAATAGAGTAATTCTTAGAAGTAATGGTGATAATAATCCCTATGAGTTATGGAAAGGAAGACTGGAAAATGTGAAGCATTTCAGAGTATTTGGAAGAAAATGTTATATCAAAAGAGAATATGGTAGGCTTGGAAAATTTGACTCTCGAGTTGATAAAGGAATACTAGTTGGGTATTCAAAAAAACCAAAGAATATAAATTCTTTAGTCCAAGACTCAACAGAATCATGGAAAGAATCAATGTAACGATTGACGAGATAGATGTATAGAAAGGAAAAGAAGATAATATTCAGAAGAAGAGTATAACAAGGAAGATATAAAAGAAGAAGTAGAAGTAGAAGCAGAAAAATAAGAGAAACCAAAAGTAGAACAAGAGGAAGATGAGCAAAAAATACCTCCTAAGAAATCTAGTTGATGAGTATAGAAAAATCATCTGCCAGAACAAATTATTGTGAATAAATATGTAGAAGTTGAAACCTGAAGAAGAATAACTTCACCATAATAACAACACCTAACATTGTTATCGATAGTTGAACCAAGCATTTTTGAAGAGGAAAACAAGGATGAACAATCGATGAAGGCTATGTATGAAGAATTAGATCAGATTGAGAATAATGACACATGGGAACTGGTTCCTAGACTGGAATACAAGAATGTGATTGGCACAAAATGGGTATTTTGGAACAAGCTGAATGAGAGTGGACATGTAACAATAAATAAATCAAGGCTAGTATGCAAAGGATATGCCCCGGTTGATGGAATAGAATTCGAATAAAAAATTTCCTCAGTTGCCAGAATGGAAGAAATTATATTAATCTTGGCTTATGCGTGTTCAAATAATATCAAGGTATATCAGATGGATGTGAAATTAGGATTCCTAAATGGAGAATTAGAATAATTTTACATTGAGCAACCATAAGGATTTCAGTTGTCAAAAAGGGAATATTATGTTTGTAGGTTGAAGAAATCACTTTATGGTCTCAAGAAATCCCCCAGAGCATCTTACTCAAGGTTGGACATGTATTTATAGAAGCAAGGGTTCAGGAAAGGCAGTGAAGACAATACTCTCTACATAAAGGTAAATTAGGATAGCATATTAATAATTGAAGT
>JASDQU010688175.1:2836-23678 GCA_032191745.1 Picea mariana
TTTTTTGTATTCTACAATATACTTCAATTTGACGTATCCAATTATCTAACTTTTCAGCATTAACTTCTCCATTGTATATTGGCAATTCAAATTTTATATCAAGCTTTAATGAAGGAATTTGCGAAGGATTTTTACCATGCCCCTTTGGAGAATTCGGAAGAGGTCTTGAACTGGTAGAAGAAGAAGAAGAAGATGATGGAGGAGAGGGTGGTGGAGAAGCACCATTCCCTCCATTTCCGTCTGGAGTTTTGTCACCACTCCCTCCCTTATGCATTGAAGGGTTGGAGCCTTCACCCTGCGACAATATGTTCCTTTCCATCAAGATCTTCATCATCTCTCTCAGCTCCATGACAACCTCTTTTAGATCTTCATCTTTGGCAGGAACACGTTCATGACTTTCTGCATGAGCCATACTTGGTGAATGTCTCCCTGAAACTTGCGGTGATGGTATATGCTTCCTCCTTGTCGGATGAGAACTTGGCTCCACAATTTGACCTTCTCCTCTTGTGAGTTTCAACCTTGTAAGAATTAGAAACAAAACTTGCAAACAATCAAGTCTTCAAAAACCAGTGCTCTGATACCAACTTGATCTAAAATTGAAGAAGACTTGAAATACTTGAAATTATTTGCAATGCAAATGTTATGTGTTTAAAGAAAAAGGATCAGTTTGCAACACATAGATTAAGGTATTACTTATGCAAAATACACATAGACAACAACATAATCAATGAACATAAGCACATAGACACGACAATTGATAAAGGAGTTCACCCCTCTCTTGGGCTACATCTCCTGGTCCAGCTTCCAATGGATCATTATTATTAATTACTCAAAGTGCTCAAAAAAATGTCTTACAATGCTCAAACTGACAAATCGACTACTCCAATGGCTTCAGAGCATCCAAAAACCCCTGTCTGGGCTCTTTTGGCACCTCAATCAGTCGAAAAACGAAGAAGTTAGGCCTCCTGGAAGTCTCCCTCTTCAAGCTTGCTATCTCTGCATCTACAAATTGCACCCTTGTCTAATGAACCTGGCTCACACGCAATAAATAGTGTAAAAACCCAGCACCGGGAGAAACCATGCCAATGGTGCAAACTATAGGATGGTTAAGGGTGCGCCAGCCCCTAACCGCCTAGCACCTGGGCGTATGAAGTCATGGGACCGTGCGTATTGGAAAAAAGAGCTTAACGGTTGAACCGCTCCAACTGTATTAACTCCCCCGCACTCCGGTCGTGGGCATATGTAATAACCCATATGATCGAGTTCCATACATTTCTGTGCCCATGTGAAATGTGGCCACAAACCATATAACCGTGCGATTTTCCATTTGAAAACATGTGTTAACTTCCCGCGTGTTTTTTACACAAAGGAATGGTTATATATAACAATAAAACCATGGAGTTTTGGTTAGTACTCCCATATGGTCACATATATTATCAACAAGACTGTGGGTCAGGGCTAAGCCCCGACCTGTCCCCCCCCGCCATTCATTACATAGTGCTAATTCAAATAAATTTAAACACACCTATGTAACAAGGAACAAATGGCGGTGTAATGGTCAGGCGGATGTTGTGAAGGCTTATGTGGTGGGGAGGTCCGAGGGTCGAACCCCACAGACTCCAATACATTTTACATATAACAATCAACCAATGCTGGGGTGCCATGTGGCAGCCCATGATTGGGCCACGTGGCACCCAATCACCTGCCCAAACAGTGCCACGTGTCAATCTCCCATTCAACCAATTGTCATGCAATAATTCACTGCCACATCACCACATGTACGGCCATACGACTCTGCCACGTCAGCCTGTACGAACTATACAGTCAACATCAAAATTTTTTTGCATGTTTGACTTTATGAACAAATTGCAATATCTCTCGCTCCTGACGTCCGTTTGAGACGAAACAAGTTGCGTTGGGTTCGCAACGACGAGGCCTACGCTCTCATCCGGTTTGAAGTGATTCTGAGCACTTTGAATTTTTGAGCAAAATTTGATCCCCTGATCACCAGGGACAAATGATGGGGGGAATTTCAGTAGTGGTGTTGAATGGGATGGTGATGGTATAAGTGACATGGTAGTCAATGAACTAACTTGTATACATATTTATAATATTTTTATTAGTACAGAAATGTGAAATTAAACCAAAACAATATAACAAATTTTACATTTAAAAAATATTTAACTCAACACATGATACCTATGCAGGGGGTGATATGTCCATCCCAATTGGACATGGTTCATTGCTATATGATATCACAACCTGTAGAAACACAACAACATTATATTTGATTTCTCATAAACATCTTGTAGAAACACAACAACCATCTTATAGATGTAACATAATAGTATCAGATCAGTGAGATTGCAAGAGAACATTGATTTGGATTTAGAACACAATGAAATACAGAAATACACATAAACACAAAGATGCAGTGGAAATAAAAATTCGTTTCATTAACAACAAATGACTGAAATATGCTTATAGATAGAATGGAAATAAAATAGCTAGGGCCATGGTAGCTTATCTCTGAGAAGATATGTGGCGACTACTGACCTATGAAATCTATGTTACAATGAGGCTTGAAGGCCTATATATTATTGAGAAACAATGGAAAACCCTAAACATCCAAAAACCTAACCCTAGGAGATGAAACGCCAGTATATGGGCCCCGTCGGAGTAAATTGGTACATCAATTTCCCGGGGTCGTAACTTTGGCATACTATCTTCGTTTGACGCACATGATACATAGTTAGAAATATCTATCTGAGGAATACACTGCTGGAAGAAAATATCATGTCCGAAATAGACTCTTATTCATCGGAGCATTTGATGCCAAAAAACGTCATTTAGGGCCTCAAAATGGCTCTGGAAGTTTAGGACCCGAAAAACTGCTAAAAATAGTAAATTGTGCTACAATTAAGGAAACTGAAAAACTAAAGGAAACAATGGTGTGGTTCCAAGTGGAATAGACGGGTGGCCACCAATATCTACCTGGATCATTCCTCCCCCCTTAGGAAGCAATTTTCCCCATTGTGTTGAGTTCCTCCATAAGACGAGTAAACTTCTGTTGAACTTGGTCCCTGGTGAAGGATTTGGCTTTCTTTGACAACTCAATATAGATGGATCCTCTGTTGGTGGGTGTTCTTGATCTATGTGTCCATAATCCAATCAGTTGTGGATTGTTCCATGCAATCTAGGTTTAACTCTGTTTGTGTGAGGTTTTCTTCCATGTTAGATGTGTCCAATAGAGGTGGAAAGTAGGGTCGAAGGCGGTCCACATTGAACACTAGGTGTAGACGAAGGAATGGTGGAATATTGAGCTCAAAGGCATTGTCCCCTACAGCCTTGGTGATGGTGTATGGCCCATATAGGAGCAGGCGAGTCTTGCGGTAGGGTCCAACGAGGCACTCATTTTGCAAATGTAACCACACTTTGTCTCCCACATGGAAGTGATGTGGGACCTGATGTTGATCATGCCGCTGCTTGTACTTAGCATTGGATTTGTCCAAGATGTCATGAACCTGTTGGCAAATGTCTTTAATGTGCTCAATGAAGTTTTTTGCCTTGTTAGCCTCAAACTGGACATATGTTGTATCTGCCTGAGTAGCCGCAAATGGCATGGCTATGTCAACGGTACACAGTGGCTGGAATCCCAAGCCCACCTGAAAGGGGTTGTGGCTAGTTGAGCTATGGAGAGCCCATTTGTAGATGTGTTGTACATAGGGGAGGCTCTCATCCCATGTGCATGTATGCCTTTAGTTGTATGTGCACAAAATGTGTACGATCATTCGGTTGATGACCTATGTCTGGCCATCAGTTTGTGGATGGAAAGATGTGGACTTGGTGAGATTGGTGTCAAGCATCAACCAAAGGATGGAGCAAAATGTATTGAGGAACCTACTATTGCGATCTGAGATGATAGACTATGGGATCCAAAAGTGTACCCACACTCATTCAAAGAAGAGTTTAGCAGTGGCTTCTACTGTGATATTCTTCTTGTAGGCCATTATAATGGACATCTTCGAGAATCTGTCAACGACCACAAAAACACAGTCATTTCCATGCTTAGTAGAAGGAAGGCCCGACATGTAATTCATGGAGATGGATTCCCAATGTCGGCTAGGGGTAGGCAGCGGAGAATAGAGGCCTTTCTTCTTGATGGTCAGTTTGGAAATGGTGCAAGTAGTGCAGGACTTTATGTACTTCCCGACATTTTGTCAAAAGTTCAGCCAATAGAAATAATTTTGCAGTACTGCCATAGTTTTCTCGACCCCGAAATGCCCAACGACCTGAATGTAGTGTGCCTTCCAAATCATTTTGGCACACTCACTTGAAGGAACACAAAGGTATCCCAGGTGACATAACAGGGCATCCTGGAGGTGAAAATTAGAAACTTGCTTACCCTCCAAGAGCATATTGTATGTGTGGCCAAATTCTGGATCACTTTTGTAGAGAAGCGACCAATCGGAAGTCTCGTGCCCACAAGAGTAAAACACCTTTGTTAGCACCATGATAGGTGGTCGGATTAAGTATTCTACAACATTATTGGTGCTTCCTTTATTGTACTTAATGTTCAAATGAAGCTATTGCAGGTCTGTGGACCACTTCTGATGGCGATCATTCTACAGCTTCCCTTGTGTATGTATGAACTGCAAGGGTCGATGGTCTATGTGGATGACCATTTCCTTTCCCAAAATGTAATGCTTCCATTGCCGACAAGCCTGCACAATCAAATACATCTCTTTGTCATAAGTGGGATACTTCCGAAATGTGTCAAAAAGTGTCTCACTGTGATATTCCACTGGATTCCCTTGTTGAGTAAGGACTTCCCCAATAGTATAGTCAGAGGCATCTGTCTCGATTTCAAATGGTTGTTGCAAGTCTGGTAATGTGAGAACTAGTGCAGAGCAGAGGTGATGCTTCAACTCTTCGAATGCCTTCTATTGAGATTCAGACCAAAATAATTTTTCTTTCTCTCCTCCCTTGGTGACTTGAATCAAGGGCCAAGTGATATGAGAGAATCCCAACATGAACCTGTGGTAGAAATTGACAAGACCCAAAAATTTGCGAAGCTCTGTTAGGGTGGTTGGGGATGGCCAATCCCAAATGACTTGGATCTTGGATGGATCCACATGCAGGCCCCTCTCATCAATAATGTATCCTAGATACTGAACTTGGGTCATGCCAAAAGTGCACTTCTCCAAATTGGCACACCAATTGTGTTTTCGCAGTGTTTGGAGGACCTGTCGGATGTGGTGGAGGTGCTCGTCCCAAGTATGGATAAAGAACAGAATGTCATCCAAGTACACCACTACAAATGAGTTGGTGAATGTTCACAAGATGTCATCTATTAGCCTCATGAAGGCTTTAGGGGCATTCGTAAGCCCGAAAGGCATGACCATCCATTCGGAAAGGCCCTCCTTGGATTTGAAGGAAGTCTTCCACAAATCAGAGGGTTCGATTGGTACCTGGTGATACCCAGACTTCAAGTCAATCTTGTTGAAATATTTCTCCCCTTTGAGTTGGTCCAGAAGGTGATCAATCTATGGGATCAGGTACCTATTCCAAACAGTGATCTTGTTCAACACCCGATAGTCAATGCAGAGTATCCAAGTCCCATCCTCCTTCTGCACCAACATGATCGGGCTCCCACAGGGCGATGAAATCTATCAGAAGTGACCTTTCTACAATAGCTCATGAATCTGCCTCTTGATTTCATCATTCTCCATAACAGAGTGTCGATATATTGTTCCATTGGGAAGTGGGGCACCTAGGGTCAGATCGATGGGGTGCTTGACCTAGTAGTGTAGAGGCACCCCTGCGAGGGAGGTGAATATGTCCTCATACTACTCCATGATGTTATCCATCTGTTGGTGTCATGCAGAGGGGCCCTATCTGGAGTTCATGGCCACAAAATTATTCTTTCCCTGAGGGCAGATCATCAGGAAAAACAGTTTCCTAGTTTTGGCAATAAGCTTACTGCATTGTTTTGTAGTAACCAAAGAGATGGTTGCAAGCGTTACTATTTCCGGTATCCTGTACAACTTATTAACCAAAGAAATAATAAAAGAATGAGGCCTAGACTCATACACAACATGTCTCTTCCACAAGTATGGTTGGCCTATTAATACATTGAAAACATCAAGAGGAGCAATGTCACATAATACCGCATCCCTAAAGGGATTTATGTTGTAGGGAAGGTGGCATTGTTGGCTGACATGGAGGTCCCATCCTTGGTGTAGCCACATAATGGTGTATGGTTGTGGGTGTGTTGTGGTCAAAAATCCCAGTCATTTCATGACCTCTTCTTCTAGCTCCCACATCTGGGAATGGAAGAGGTGCTCTGCCTCCTCTAGATATTCTAGTTCCTTCTTCTAGTTCTTCCTGGTGGCAACTGTGGAGTTGGAATTTGCATCGATAATATGCTTCCCCCTGTCATTTCCCTTGTCAGGTTCTGATTCATAGTCGAAGCTTGCATCCAATTCATAAGCCTTCAACTTGGTTACCAGTAACTATTTGGCCCGACACTCACTTGTGTTGTGAATGGAGCTCTTATGGAACTCACACCACTTCCCATGTCATTTTTTGGCTTCGTGGTGTTGTTCTTTTCTTGCATCTTTTGCGTGTTTTCCTACGCTGACCTACCTTGGATTGGCCCTTTGTTCAGAGGCTTGGGGGTACCTTTCCCTTGCTTCTAATTCATAGACCCAAAGTCTCACTTATTTTGTTTGAACTTCTACTCAATATTGGAAGCATACTGGTATGTCGCACCAAGTGAGGAGATGTCGAGGAACTCCATTTCCTCCTGAATGTATCTATGTAGACAACTATGGTACTTTAACACCAAATGTTTCTCTGAATATTTGATACCCAACTTTGTCCATAGGGTATGAAACAGATTCGTCATCTCATGCACATATTGGTCCCTTTGTTGTCGTAGTGTAGTCCATTATATGTATTTGTCCTCATAGCTCCCCACAGGATAACATTGCTCCTTGATGATGTCTTGGAAATAATTCTAAGTTGGTGCGACTGAGAACAGATAGGGTTCCCCCTCGCTTTGTTGCTCCCAGTAGGTTTCCCACCAGTCCTTTACATGGAGGGTGGCTTTAAGGAGTGCAAAAATAATACTTCATAGGTCGGAAAAGTTGTGAACTGAGAAATGTCTTTCTAACAAATTCAACCATATATCTACAACATCTACATCTATTTGTCCCTCAAATATGGGAATGTCAAAGTTTACTTGTACCTTAAAATGAGTGGTACCTCCAGAGTGGCTGTTGGATGTACATGCACTACCACTGGGCAAAGTTGTCCATCATCACGTTCCTTTGTTTCTCAAGGGCCTCCTCGAGCAATTACTTTATAGGATATACATCTCCCTCATCTTTCTTTTCTTCCCCCATGGGTGGCTATCGGGGTTTACGAGGTTGATCTTGCAATGGTTCAACCAGATCGATCCCTAACTCCTTATACCCTGACCTCGTTGGGGACATGCAAAGAAGGATCGAGAAAGAGCAGACTGCTCTGATACCACTGATTTGAATTTATGCAAGAACACAATGAAATACATAAATACACATAAACATAGAGATGCAGTGGAAATAAAACTTCATTTCATTAACAACAAATGACTGAAATATGCTTACAGACAGAACGAAGATGAAATGTGGCACTGCTAGCTTATCTCTGAGAAGATATGTGGCAGCTACTGGCCTCTGAACTCTGTGTTACAATGAGGATCGAAGGCCTATATATTATTGAGAAATAATGGAAAGCCATAAACATCCAAAAACATAACCCTAGGAGATGAAACGCCAGAGTATGGACCACGTCGGGGTAAATTGGTACATCAATTTCCCAGGGTCGTAAATTTGGCATACTATCTCTGTTTGACGCACATGATACATCGATAGAAAGATCTATCTAAGGACTACACGGTTGGAAGTGAACATCGAGTCCAAAATTGAATCTTATTCACCAAAGCATTTGATGAAAAAACCGTTGTTTAGGGCCTCAAAATGGCTCTGGAAGTTTAGGACCCGAAAAACTGCTAAAAATAGTAAATCATTCTACAATTATGGAAACTGAAAAATTGAAAGAAAAAATGGTGTGGGTCCAAGTGGAATAGGCAGATGGCCACCAATATCCACCTAGATCATTCCTCCCCCCTTAGGAAGTAATGGTCCCCATCACGTTGAGTTCTTCCATGAGATGAGTAAGCTTCTGTTGAACTTGGTCCCTGGTGAGCCACTTTCCCTGGTGAAGGAGTTGGCCTACTTTGACATCTCGATATAGTTGGATCCTCTGCTAGCAGGTGTTCTTGATATGTGTGTCCATAATCCGATCAGTTGTGGATTGTTCCATGCAATTTGGGTTTAACTCTGTTGGTGTGAGTTGTTCTGCCATGTGGGATGTGTCCAATAGAGGTGGAAAGTAAGGCTAAAGGCGGTCCACATTGAACACTGGGTGCAGACCAAGGAATGGTGGGATAATGAGCTCAAAGGCATTGTCCCGTATAGCCTTGGTGATAGTGTATGGCCCATATCAGAGCGAGCAAATCTTGCGGCAAGGTCCAACAAGGCACCCCTTTTGCAAATGTAGCCACACTTTGCCGACCACTTGGAAGTTGTGTGGGACCCAATGTTGATCATGTAGCTTATTGTACTTAGCATTGGCTCTGTCCAAGATGTCATGAACTTGTTGGTGGATGTGTTGAATGCACTCAATGAAGTTTTTTTCCTTATCAGCCTCAGACTAGACATGGGATGGATCGGTCCAAGTCGTCGGAGCATTTGATGCCAAAAAACATCGTTTAGGGCCTCAAAACGGCTCCAGAAGTTCAAGACCTGAAAAAATGCAAGAAATAGTAAATTTTGCTACAATTAAGGAAACTGAAAAACTGAAAGGAACAATGGTGTGGGTCCAAGTGGAATAGGCGGGTGGACACCAATATCCACCTGGATCATTCCTCCCCGCTTAGGAATCAATGGTCCCCATTGCATTGAGTTCCTCCATGAGATGAGTAAACTTCTGTTGAACTTGGTCCCTGGTGAGCCACTTGCCTTGGTGAAGGAGTTGGCCTACTTTGAAACTAGATATAGTTGGATCCTTTGTTGGCAAGTGTTGTTGATATGTGTGTCCATAATCTGATCACTTGTGGCTTGTTCCATGCAATCTAGGTTTAACTCTGTTGATGTGAGTTGTTCTTCCATGTCAGATGTTTCCAATAGAAGTGGAAAGTAGGGCCAAAGGCGATCCACATTGAACACTAGGTGCAGACCAAGGAATGGTGGAATACTAAGCCCAAAGGAATTGTCCCCTACAGCCTTGGTGATGGTGTATGGCCCATATTGGAGTGGGTGAATCTTGTGGTAGCATCCAACGAGGCACTCCTTTTGAAAATGTAGTCAAATTTTTTCGCCCACTTGGAAGTTGTGTGGGAACCGATGTTGATCATGTTGTTACTTGTACTTAGCATTGGGTATGTCCAAGATGTCATGAACCTATTGGCGGATGTGTTGAATGTGCTCAATGAATTTGTTTTCCTTGTTAGCCTCATACCGGACATGGGTTGAATCTGCCCGAGTAGCCAGAGCATTTGATGCCAAAAAACATCGTTTAGGGTCTCAAAATGGCTCCGGAAGTTCAGGACCCAAAAAAATGCTAAAAATAGTAAATTGTGCTACAATTAAGGAAACTAAAAAACTAAAAGAAACAATGGTGTGGGTCCAAGTGGAATAGGAAGGTGGCCACCAATATCCACCTGGATCATTCCTCCCCCCTTAGGAAGCAATGGTCCCCATTGCGTTGAGTTCCTCCATGAGATGAGTAAACTTCTGTTCAACTTGGTCCCTGGTGAGCCACTTGCCCTGGTGAAGGAGTTGGCCTTCTTTGAAAACTCGATATAGTTGGATCCCCTGCTGACGGGTGTTCTTGATCTATGTGTCCATAATATGATCATTTGTGTCTTGTTCCATGCAATTTGGGTTTAACTCTCCTGGTGTGAGTTGTTCTTCCATGTCGGATGTGTCCAATAGAGGTGGAAAGTAGGGCCGAAGGCGGTCCACATTGAACATTAGGTGTAGACCAAAGAATGGTGGAATACTGAGCTCAAAGGAATTGTCCCCTACAGCCTTGGGGATGGTGTATGGCTCATATCGGAGTGGGTGAATCTTGCAGTAGGGTCCAGCGAGGTGATCCTTTTGCAAATGTAGCCACACTTTGTCACCCACCTGGAAGTTGTGTGGGACTCAATGTTGATCATGTTGCTACTCGTACTTAGCATTGGCTCTGTCCAAGATGTCGTGAATCTATTGGTGGATGTACTGAATGTTCTCAATGAAGTTGTTTTCCTTGTCAGCCTCAAATTGGACATAGGATGAATATGCTTGAGTAGTCGAAGCATTTGATGCCAAAAAATGTCGGTTAGAGCCTCAAAACATCGTTTAGAGCCTCAAAACGGCTCCAAGTTCAGGACCCAAAAAAACTACTAAAAATTGTAAATTGTGCTACAATTAAGGAAACTGAAAAACTGAAAGAAACAATGGTGTGGTGATGGACCTGAGATATGATCAATTTATGACAGTTATTAGACACTTTTTGTCGAATGTACATATGTGTTTTTTCATGTTTTGAAGGAGATTTTTGAATAATTTTATGCTAAAACAGTATGATCGACACTAGGTACGTATAATTCATGTTTAATGATTATATTGAGCATAATTCATCATGTTTTTACACTTCCAATGATGTGATTCACGTTTTTTGGTGCTATAGGGTGAAAACGCACCACGTTTCTGCTTCTGACACTCAATCTGGCACTCCTTCTAGCACTTGTTCCGATATCCGATCTGGCACTGCGTCCAGCACTACATCTTGAACAAAAACGGAGGGTGACATGGCGGTTATGGTATTGGCGGCTAGTGATGGGTGAATCGGGAATGTGGGTTTTTTCATGCTTTCCCCCTCTAACTACTGGACTTCCGACAACTTAGTTTTAGTTGTTCAAGAAGGTGATTATTGTCTCACTCTCTTTTAGCAGTTAGGGCATCATTTAATGAGAATTGTCGAATTTAGAAGTGGTTCGACCCTCCTGTGGCCGACCACTTGGTCTATAAACATTATAAATACCACCGAGGTGGTTAGATAATTGTTAAGCATTAGAAGCATCAGTGTCACTTAATAAACACGATTTTATAGTGATAGAAAGAAACACGATTTTAATCTGTTTTGTTATTTTACATTGCCAGATTATATGAGAACTATGTTTTTGAGTTTTTATGATGAAATCGACCTGCTGAGTTCATGGTGTTCTTTTAGAAAGTGACCACGACTTGCTGGGGGGCCCACCAGCAATCTGGTAACTGTTCTTTAGTTTTTTTATGCATTTTATAGTTTAGTTGTTGTTTTTATTTCCTGTACATGCATTTTCATTGTGTTAATTAGTTTGTTGTTATAGTTTAATTGCTTTGATTATCTTTTGCAGGTTAGTATGATGGATTTTGTTAGCATGCATTGATCTTGTAGTTAGGAACAGATTTGAAAATCCCTAGACCAACCCCATGTGCAATTAGATATTAGATTATGTCTTTATCTATGATCTTAGAATCAAATTTAAAACAGAGTTTTAAATAGAATAGAACAAAGTTTTAATTTGGGTTTTCTTTGACAAGGATTTGATAGATGGATAGAGTTAATTTCAGTTTTTAATGATAGATCTCTTATTTCAGTTTTATATAGATCTTTCTTACTTAGTTGTTGGCTAATACATTTGGTATTTTACTTTTTAATGTCGGGTCTTAATTTCTATTCTTAAGTATTTTCTTATTGCAGTTTGAATTGTTAGAATAGATATAGCATAGTTTCATTTTATGTAATTTCTTTCCTAGAGTTAAATTGAAATTGTATTTCTTAGTTAACAGTTGAGTTTAAGTATGAATTTTTCTTACATAGTGTAGAAGTATAATCATGATATCATTATATTGTTGATGGTTAATAAATGAATATGCAGGGTAATTGACAATAGTTTTTGTCATGGCTAAATTCTCATTGGATTGTTTAATCCATACCTTTCACTTTGCTATTGAGATCAACGTTGAGCTTATACCACTTGAATTATCCTTTGTTGTCAAGTGACATTGAGATATCATATGACACTGGAGACATTCACACAACCACCAACATTAGATTTGAATTGTCATAGGTTAAAATATAGTTTCCTTTTTTCATAGATCAAAAAAGATAGTTTCTTGCTTTCGTAGATCAGAAGAGATAGTTTCTTTCTTTCGTAGTTTAGAAGATAGTTTTATTGTTGTTGTAGGATAGATAGTCTTTTTCTTTGATAGATTAAAGAGAAGTTTGCTTATCTTAGATTAAGAATTAGTTGGTAGTTCTTCTTGCTTTAAATTAAATAGATTTTCTTTCATGAATTAGAAATAGTTTTGAAGTTTTGAATTAAGAATACAGTCCACTTGCCTCTTAGACTAGATAGTTGTTCAATGAGAGGTTTTAATTTGATTACTTGCAGTAGAAGTTATCTTAGAGCAGTTAGTTGTCTATTTGATTTAATAGGTTAGCTAKTTGTTTTGCTTACTTCTTTATTTTCTTTGCTTACTTCTTTAATAGGTTAGTTAGTTGTCTTTGCTTACTTCTTTATTTTCTTTAGTAGAATARTTTCTTGCTTGTTTATTTACTTGCTTTCATAGGGTAGTTGGTCATTGAATGTAGGTTGGCAAGTTAAAGTAGTTTTATTTTGTTACGTTCTTATTGTCATTCTTAATAGTTGCTTTTTCTTATTGTTATGAACTAGTTTTCTTTACATAGGGTTTTTACTTTTCTTCTTAGAACTATCCATCAATCCTTGGCCCAAAAGTACTTAGGTTACATAGTTTCAATTTTCTTAGTAGGGTTTTCTCATTAGATAGGTTTTCTTGAATAGATTAGACCTTAGATAGCCACTTCCTTAGTTAGAATATACTACTACCATCCCTCCTACCTTTGGCATATATTTCGCTACAAATATAAGTTTACTTACCACGTGCTGACAATTTAATTGAGGGTTTTTAGTGTGTTTTTAGTGCATATATAACACCCATCATTTTTGGTGCCATTGTCGGGGAGTTGTCTCAAGGTAAGAAGTAGTTAGGAAATAGATCATTATTAGACCTTAGCATTATCTTGGTGGCGGGGGAGCTTTAAGACGAGAGGTAAGAACCTACGCATCTACTATAGCAGGTTCCCCCAAACCCAATGGTAGTTTTTCTTTTTGTTTTCTTTCATGAATAGACCTAGAAACCCAATGGTATCTTTTCTTTTTTTCTTTATTTCATGAATAGGCCTAGAGACCCACAAGGTAGATACATTAAATCTAAATCCAACCTTTCAAGTAGGGTTCCTTCCATTCTCTCTGGGGGAAGGAATGTTCTTCTTATAAAATCCACAGACCGATATTGAAAGACAGGAGATAGCTCAACTCAAAGAGCTAAAATAGTCTTTGAAGAGACTAATGCAGGGAACACTATAGAACAAGAAATTGAAGCATCAATCATATTAGGATAGGAGGCAAGACCACTTGAGCCTTCCATAGAACCAAACAATACAACCTTTTCTTTTACACCACCACTAGGAGATCCTAATTTTGAAGATATCATAGACCCTAAACAGGTGAATCTTTTGTTTGATAATCCAGCCAATGTGATTATCTTTCAAACTGACATAGAAACTTTGGCACCAATAGTCTCAACCGGATCGAGTAGAGTCCCATACATCCAATCCGTAGGAAGACCTTTCCATCAAAGGGAAACCTTGTTTTATTCAAAGATAAAACCACCTAGGTACGCTCTTTTTGGAAACCAAGCCAATATGGATTATTAGAAAGACCATAACAATGTAAGACATGGGGAGGAAGAAGAAACTGGAAACCAAACCAAAACTACCTTTGGGTTTCCAATTTTGGACACCACTCCAAATGTCAACATGAAGAATATTCCTCTCTCGGCACTGCCTACCTTTTGTGGTAAAAATAGTGAAGATCCACACACCTTCCTATTTGAATTTGGCGTCTTGTGTAGGAGAGACAACTACATACAAGATGCCCAGAAACTAAAAATCTTTCCTGCCACCCTCAAAGACTCTACACTAAGATGGTTCATGGTGTTGGGAGAATCCAGTATTAGGTCTTGGGAAGCCATGAAAGACATATTTCTTAAGAAGTAACAAGAATACTAAAAGACCAAAGAGTCTCGTAATGACATCTTTAGAATCCAACAATTAGAAGACGAGACCCTCGAAGATTATATGGAAATATTTGGTTATATCTCCTAGAAGTCAAAATATCATGACCTCCCAGAGGATGCAATTAGGGATCTTTTCCTTAAGGTAATTTGAGAAGAATATCTAGAGATGATTAGCCTGATGGCATCAAGTGACATCTCCCATAAACCATTTGCTAAAATATGTGAAATGTGTAAAACTTACTCAAGGAGTAGAGCCAAAACAGGAAACAATGTTCGTGACCCTTACAATAGAAGCTTAAAACCAATTAGTTCAGGTTGTATCACAAGAGCATATATAGGGAACCTTTTAGAGAAATTCAAGACAAATATCTTAAGCACAATAAGTTCCTAGTTGGACACCCTAAAAATAAAAAATAAACAGGAGGAGAAAAATGTAGCAATGAGCATATATTGCCCAAGATGTAGGAGGAAGCATTCCTCAAGGGAATGCCCATTAGATAACATTTCAGTTTGTGGCTTTTGTACAGAAGACCATGTGACTAACAAATGTCCATCATTGCTTGATTTATTAGCCATCTATAGGAGTGGAGATCTTGGAGAATATTCTTATGAACCTAGGAGGCCATGGAAGCCTAGGAATCAACCCACATACCCAGATCTACAGTCTCAAGTTCCACCCTATTATCAACAAAAACAACAATGGAACTCACCAGGTTGGAAAAACTGTTTTACTCGGTACCAACATCTTTTCTTTCAAGGATGGAGAGGAGGACATAACCAAGGAAACCCTCAAGTTCCACCTATCCTTATGTCCAACCATCATTATCCTCAGTTCCCACCTAACACTCCACAACTTCTACTAGGTTTTGTTCCACCACCTTTGCCTCCTATTCCACAACAACAACCACTACAATATAAAAATGTAAGCTCCCCGAGACTAACACTATTACCGGAACAACCAGTTCCAAATCCCAGTGATAATCCCCCTCAATCTCTTCACAATGTTGAGATGATGGCCTTCTCGACATATGTTATTACTCATGTTCCATTACAAGAAATTCGACTAAGATCGGGAAATGTTCTGGAGAGGCAAAGACCTTCAGTAGTCATCCAAGAAGAAGAAGAATAAACCACCAAAAAACCCACAGATAACACTAGGTGGGAAGATGTTATTATCCTAGAAAATCAAGAACCCACGCTTCCCCAAAATGAACCTTCACAAATTACTAAGGTCCCTCCTCATCCAGACCGATTGGTTATTGAGAAAGATACCACTTGACCGTAATTTGACGTTTTGAATGAATTGAAAAATATCTGTGTCAAGATTCCTCTGCTTCAAGTCATCAAAGACATTCCAATCTACAGTAAGGTATTCAAATAATTGTGTATCAAGAAGTCAGGTAGGAAGCAAAAGGACCCCCCTACAGTACACTTGATAGGAGGACTTTCTGAGTACATATCAGAGCAGCCCAAACTAGCAAAATATCGAAACCCAAGAAACCCCATAGTGACTATAACTATTAATGAATTATCCATTGTGTTGTGCCTCTTTTGTCACATAAATGAGAAAAAGAGAGGTTCTTACAAACTTAGTTGGGTTAGCTAAGAAAGACAACAGTAAAGGAAAGGGTTAGAAGAATAAACATAAAAGACTACGCTAAGAATTAAACTAGGAAGGGAAAAAACAATTAAACTATTGTGCATAAGGACATAAGAACAAGAAACAAAGAAGACTCATGTCACCAATGGAAAGGATTATATTAGTGAAAAGAAAACAACAAAGAGAAAGGGGACTTTGGGTCCCTTCTTCCTTCAAGGGAGGGCTCTTGGACCCCCAAGATTGAGCTCTTCTTACAACTTGAAAACTTGAAAGAAATGGTGAAAGAATCCCAAGCTAACCCACTCAAAACGTGATGTGGATTGCCCAAATGGAATGGTTCTAGTATGCTCTTGATGAGAAAAGAGGTTTCCCCAAGAGAATAGCAGCAGCATAACCTTGTAAATGAATTCCTTGAAGATGTAGTGCACCCATGGCCTTGTTTTATAGCACCACTTTGAGGTATTGTGCAACCATCTTTTAGTGTGAATAGGGGTTACTTAGGGCACCTTTAGGTCTTTAACCATCCACCCAGCCGGATACAGCTGAGATTTGGATGTCAAGTCAACTTGGAAGTTGAACCAGAAGTGGGTGGGAGGTCGACCAACATCATAAATGCGTCGTTCTCAGGTGTGCATGGCTTTTAGCGTCCATAGTCGTGCATCATGAAGATGTGCCCTTTTCCTGCATTTCTTGATGGCGCATGTGCACGCCCGCCCTGTATAGTCATAGCGCATCCGGATTTTATAACTGGTTGGATAGTTTTGGACCTTTTGTAAATGCGTTTTTGGTAATTTTGGTCCATGGGTGAACTAATAGTTGTTTTAAGATGTTGGATTCCTATAACCATTTGCGGATGAAATTTCAGTGATAAGAGATGTCCCCTGATGGATGAGGTTAGGAGCATACGAATAGCCGAAATTCATCAATGTTTCTTTTACTGAGAGTACCGTTGTAAGAAAGAGGGATAGTGAGAGTATCAAGAGTGACCCATTGGAGGGAGAACGAAACCTGTAGGACCCAACCTTTCACAAGGTGTGGAAAATAAATTGTGTACAAACGAGGCGGGCATGCCCCATGCTCGTGTCATGTAACTCAAAAAAGGGTGTTGTATAGTAACTGAAACTGTGTGTTGATGTAGACAACTGTAGCACCCTCGGGGGAGGTTTTGATAAAGGAAGAGGACAATTCTAATGAGGAACAATAATCTGAATAGTAGGCAATGATACTTGTAAGAAGTATCACAGATTGTGGGCATTAATAGCGAACACAAAGTTTAGAGGTCTTCAGCAAATATAAAAAACAACTGCAATAGTCGCAAAGTAAGACCCACCGTAACATGAGAAAGTGTTGAAGTCGAATGTTATGGGGGTCAACGATAGCAGAGAGAAATGATGGTTCTCCATGTGTCATCCGAGACTCCTCATTGTAAACGTAATGATAGTCAAGATACTATCGCCCTTCTGGAAACTATGATGATGTCGACAAAAAGGGAGATGCAACTCCAAGAAGAAAAGGACTTCGTGAAATCCACTAGGCGAGTTCAGGAGCTGAGGAGGTACATGGACAAAGTCAAGATGCATGGAGACTCAATACTTCCCTTGGTTGGGGATATATGCAAAGTACAAGTGGTCCCAACCGTTCAAATAGGTCGAGTGTCAGGGGGACAACGAGACGTGGGATAAGTTGTGCCAGAGGTGGGACAAAGTGAAAAAAATCAGAGAGTAGAGGTAGGTGGCCTATGGGATAATCAGAGTTTATGGATGATGTCAACAGGAGTAGTTGATAAGGAATGCCCCAACCAAGGGTGACATGGGTTGCGTTTTCCAAGAAGGTCGTGAAAGGTGATGACAAAAAACTATGTAAAATGATGGAAATGACAGCTTAGTTACAAAAAGAATTAAAAAATTAGTAGGGATAATAATGCAGATACATAAATGGGTTTCCCAGTGTGAGATGGCTTGGCCTGAGGATGGTGCAACTTGGTTTAAGAAAAAAGTGGAGGGTTGGCGCCCCATAAGCAGGTTTCTGTAGTAGGGAAATGTATGGAGGGAAATATGAAGATGTGCAAACCATCGGTCGATGAAATGGATGGTAAATGGTGTTGCGATAGTGTAGTCAAAATAAAACCATGAGGAAGTTCCCTAGGAGTCCGTTGGGTAGGCTAGAAAAATGAGGAGAAGGAGTATGTGGCTGATTCACGACATGATATAATACTATCAGGAATCCCATCCATAAAGGTTGAAAACAACATGAGTGTCAAAGTGCCAAGGGGGGATATGAAGGGGACAACTCATGTGGGGGAGAGTGCTACCGGGTGAAAGTACCCAAAATGCAATGGAGGTGACAGTACTGCAAAGCTGGATATAGGGACCCTAAAGGCAAATTTCAAAGGGTGTGACTGGAGATGCAATTGATATTTAGAGGGAATGATTACATGCCAGTGTTGATTATACACCTGAAGGGGTCACGCTAGTGTGTGATGACCAAGTACCTGCACACATGACAACCAAATACCTGACATGAAAAATATCTGAAGATAATTGAACATATAACCGTTTATTTGATAATTTTGAACATGAGAATGCATACCTGAACGGGCTATGGAAAGATGGCTCCCCGGGGGCTAAGGATGAAAAATGGCCCGGGGACTGTCTTGATGTATATGACAGGGTGTTGATCCTGTGGCTGAAGACGGATCAAAAAATGGGTGCTCGGAGCTCCCAAAATTGAGTCTGGAAGTTTGGAAAAAAGGGCCTATATATAGCTATAAGGCCCACATTGCCACCTCATTTGTACTTGCTGCTATAGTGGTTAGAGAGGAGATTGCAAAGAAGATTCATAGATTCCAAGAGTGTGAGGAAGCCGATCCAGGAGGTGCGAGAGTCAGGTTAGTAGTCTCATCCTCTTGTACAGTAGTTAGGTGTCAATTTTTGGGTAGGACCGTACGGATGCTCGTATGGTGGTTTTTTTAGGGTTGTGCCCCCCCAAATGCACAGGCGATCGATGGCGAACCGCGCACGAATGCATGGTTGTAATGGGAAAAATGCATAGGGGGGGTGCACTATTTGGGAAAATAGGCACGCATGAGGTGCGCGCCTGTCCGAAATACAACCACGCATATGTGCACGACTCTGTTGCTGATAGTTGCGCATGAGTGCACAACTGTGTAGTGAATAGGTGTGCATACATGCACGCCTGTGGGCTTAACAGGTGCGCATACATGCGCTCCTGTGGAATAAATAGGTGTGCATGTGTGTGTGGACTGGGCCCGACTGAGGGAAGTCATGACAGATGAGGATTCAACAGTTCATGGTGCGTTGGCGTCCTATGGGCTGCTAAAGTGTTTTGAGTGCCCACTATTGAGGGCACAGGAGTATCTGTTGCAATTCCTGATCTTGATGTGGAGTCCAAAGTTGTAGTGTTTGATCATGCATGGGGAGAACTTGGAATTATCTGTTGAGGAGGATGTCTATTTTCTGACTGGGCTCCCTTTTCGGGGAACCCTGCTGCCAACCGAGTTGGTGGTAGTTGGAGAGGGGAAGTTGGCTACCCTTGCCCGGACATATTGTTCAGGAGAGGATCTCATGTCTAGGTTAGTGGTTAGGATTGGGGTGATGAATGCCCTCATACATCATTGCATGGCAGAAATGGTTCTGAGAGTGTATGGGTCGCTCACGACTGAGCGTATCAGTGGTGGCCAGCTGAGGATCATGCACCGGGCACTAGGGGGTGAGAATTTTTCTTGGGGCTTGATGTTGTACTCCAAGATGGTGGGATAGCTCACTAGGTGTCGAGCGGTCGAATCAGGGGATTTTTCTTTTGGATCTATCCTGGTGGATTGGTTTCTAGAGAGGGTGTCGATGTTGTGCCCGAGATTTTTTCTAGACCCGTTGGGAGCACGAGAGTCGCGACTGCGGTGGTGGTCGATGATTTTGGTTCATCATGGGGGTGGGGAGGGTGGCCACTACTTCACGGTCGAGGCTGCACAGGTGTGACGTTAGATGCCATAGATCATATTGCAGTTTTCATACAGTGGGATAGATTTATGTGATGACCCTGAGATGATATTACCCCCGGGAGAGGGTATTCGATCACCGAGGTATGATGTTTTGGTTGCTAGTTTTGTTGATTTGTTTTTAGATAGTATAGAATATGGTTGATATTTTTAGGGATGTTGATGCTATCATGCTTTTGTTTGTGTAGATGTGGGACCGGGTGGACGAGAGGTCGAGCTGATCAAAGCACCATCCCCCTAGGGGCATGTGAGACCACCACAGGGAGAGTTGCGAGAAGGGGAGAGGCGACGTCGAGAGGATGTTGGGGCAAGGCCCGGTGATGATGATAGAGCAGCCTGGAGACGCTATTATGATGACCCTGTGGTAGGGCCATCACATGCTCCTCCAGCTGAGGCCGAGGGAGAGTTTGGTGATTTCTGTCACCGACTAGAGATGGTTCTACAAGGAGTGCCCGAGAGGATGTGAGTGCGGATCCAGAATGAGGGGATCCTGGAGCAGTGTATTGGGCTATCGGTAGAGTCGCAGAATTTGATCTGTAGAGCAACTGTAGCAAGAGCTGTAATGACTAGACAATTGCCTCTAGGACTTGAGGGACCTGGAGCTGGTGGGGTACCTCCGCTAGAGGGAGGACTTGGTGCTGGAGAACTAGAGGTGCCCTAAGAGATTCTATATATGTAGTTGTGTATTTGATATAGGCTGGTGAGCCCATTTTGTATAGTTGTGACATCCAGTTTTGTATTGGTAGGGATGAGGTGATTCACCTACCTACGGGTGATGTACTATTTTTGTAAACACTTTATCACATGTGGACCGATATATATATATATATATATATATATATATGGATATACATATATATATGGATATACATTTTTGGATCTCTTTGTACATGTGTGATGTGTTTGTTGTTGATGATTTTTTTTGATGTAGTGGATGATGTCTAGTCTATATGATGTGACAGACTTCTGATGGTTTATGTGTATGTG